>JAULBM010011093.1:0-11677 GCA_032357055.1 Geukensia granosissima
TTTTCTTTTTTTTTTTTTTTTTTTTTTTGTACACTTGTGTTATTTTGGTATCCAGAATAAAGAAGCAAGATTTCGTCAATTTTGATGTCAATTACCAAACTTTTTTTCGGTAAAGGTTTAAACTGGAATATCCAAATATATATGCATTATTTATTTAAATTACTTATTTTGTTTCAGAGCATTATGTATGTGATACATTTTATTCAAGGGCGGAAGAAGTATTCATTGCATTTACCTGTTTAATATATTCAAATGTATGCTTTATTGTTTTCAAAACCTTTAGTTCTATAACAAACGTACAATTTTAAATTCTTAATAGCTTAACAATGATGTCTTTTATATGTTTTGGTAGTAATAGATAAGAGGAATTCAAAGATACCAAATGAACACTCCAATTCAAAGTTCACATTAGAAAGAAATCTGTTTTCTGTTATTTGACCATTCTTGATTATATGTTTTTTTTACAAAAAAAACTGCACGTTACAATGCTTTTTGTAAGGTTCATCTCTCTCTATCTGAAAGAAAAAGGCCTGAGTATTTTTATATTATATACTATTATATATATATTTATGGGACAGGTACCATACGGCCTGCAATGTAATTTTAAAGTTCTCCTAATATTGATTATATTTGCTTAATGAAAAAAAGGGTGTTTATGCACAAACACCATCACTCTTAAAAAATCGGTTCACCATTGGTTTGTGAATACCATATAAAGACATGATAACCTGATGATTGAGTTTCTAAAATGAGCTAGGCCTTTAAGGAGAAAAGTGCAATATTAGGACAGCGTTGGATATCATTGCACTTGCGGATCAAAGTTAAAAAGTTAAGTAAATTGAATGATAGTAAACCTTAGAATGAAATCTAAATAGTTGATACATTGTTCTTTCCTTCCATGAAATGCAAAAAAAAAAAATTATACAAGCAGATGAAACATCACTATTTTTTACGTCTTTTAGGTCAATAAATCATCCACTAGAGTATTGAAATCTAGAATACAAACACGGTTGGAAACATTGACGAGTGCTAATTTTCCCAAATTAAAAGTAAGTGTATATACTGATTAGTCGGTCAAACGACAAAAAATAAGAGTAGATGCACAGGTATAACAATGATTATTTCTTAAAAAACAGCTATAAACAATCAAATGGTCAAAAATATTGACTTTGGTCTTGTATAACCGAATAAATGACATGGTCATGTCTTGACTTTGTCAAATACGACAGAGGAGTTGCAGTGAAGTGTGATTCACTATTGTTCATCTCCATGAAACACCAATAGATTATGTCCAGTTCTCGACATTTTGACAACAATTACTGTCTGAACAACCAATATGTTAAAGTTCCGTTTGATTTTGTGTTTATTTATGTATGTAATATAATGTAGGAAATGACAGATAAATTACAGATACCACATGTACCATTCTGGTGGAATTTGGAATTGTCTTTTTATTGTCATTCCAATGTTTACAAATGTTTTGAACTGTGATGATAGTACGTTTAATTTTGGTAGGCTTTATGTGCATTTCAAAGAGTAACCTATCATCGTAAGCATTAAATCAAAACATAGTAACCCCGTGATCCAAAAACAGAGAAACTCCAACCCAAACAAAGGAGAAGTGACAACAGTTCTACGCCTCTCTGTATTTTAAAAAAAATTCGATAAAAACAGCAAATAAAAATTATACATTATTGATAAATATTATCTCAGAAAAGTATGTTAACTGGACTAAATGCTCGTGGGTACATCTGATCAATCATTAAATGAATGGACCCGTTGTTGTCAAAATACAAGTTTAACATTGTTGTATAATAAGGTGTATCATAATTCTTTGTTTGTTTGATTGGCGTTAAACGCCACTTTCAACAATATTTCAGTCGTATCACGGCGGTCAGTTTAACTGGTGGAGGAAGCCGGTGTACCCGGAGAGAACCACCGACCTTGAGCAGGTAACTGACAAACCTTATCACGAGCGATGCGAGTTAAACGCAACCCGTTTTTGTATGGTACAAGCCCAGGCGCGAACTCACGTCATATAGGTGATAGGATAAAGTGATCTGTACAGGTAAGTTTAAATCAACTATCTAACCACTCAGCCACCCAGGCCCCGTATCATAATTCTAGTTTCTACTGATTGGTTAATATATCTTTTACCGCAGCTGGACCATTTCCTGTTTGCTGTAATTCTTAAATATAGTAACAAAGTGATACTTTGTAAAATGTCAATTTCATCTTTATAAACTGGTGCTCATTGAGGGACAGAAGAGGTTTTATTATTGAGTTAACGAAACAATTTTGCTGTAATCTAATTTTATTGCTGCAGTATAAAAACTATATTAAATCCATGTCTGAAAAATATCAACTATTTTGTATTCGGCACGAAACTTTTTAAGGCTCGGTAAACTTGCCCTTCCCCAGTTTTTTAGCCTCTTACGAAGAAGTTGATATTTTCCAAACATTGACCTAATATTGCATATCTATACCGCTGTGTAACAGGAAATAATACATTTCAAACAACATTTACACAAGATGTACTTCTTAAAGTCGTAGATATCTGCGATTAATATCATATTCTATGCCAGATATTCAGATAATTAAAGCAAACCAGTTCTTAAAGTGACTGCTGACTACAAACGTTCAGATAGATAAAAACAGGATTAAGTTAATCTAATATATGATACTTTGTACAAATCCTGTTATTCAACTTTTATTTCAATTTCAGCTTGGCAAAATATTTATTCAGAATAATTATAATCTCCTTTACAGATTTAAAATTAAACTACATACTGTGTAGAGCGTCAGTAAAATATCAATGGCTAAATGAATTAATAATCAAATAAGCATAATGTTTACAACTATCGTACTAATTTGAAAATCTAAAGATATTGTCAGAGAGATAGCACAAAAAGCACGAGAACACCCTTTATTTAAAGTTCTGAATCGCCAAAATAGAAAAGACTTGTAAGATTCCTAAAATAATACTATTCTAATATAAATATTATCAAAAGATACATATAGCAAAATAGGTTTTATAACTGATCAAAATTCTTGGTTATGGTTAGGCGCAGGAGACACGGTTCGGATTAAAACAAGTTTATTTGGACCCCAAACCATCCCTAAGAAATGGTCAAAGGAAACATAAAAATCAGCAGAAACAGTAACAGAAGAACCACATAAACAAGCATAAATCTGCCTAATACTAATAGGCAATCTTTTATTAAGATAGAACGATAAAAATTTAAAAGATATGGTTTCTGTATTCGTACTATCGTATTGATCGATTCTTTGGCCGTGCCCTTTTTAATAATTCTTTGTTCATATTCCGTTATATCTTAGTCTGCCACAATTTTGAAGATACTTCAACGTGGTACTCAATAGCTTTAATTCTGTCGTCTTTAAAAATCACACAGAGATGTAAATCAGCCAATCTTCAAAAAAAATGAAAAGATGAAGGATTAAGACATCATATGAAAAATGCTAATTCATTTCATTCCCATGACAACAACTAAGTCAAGTGGTACATATATTCATAATTAAACATAGAAAAGTAGATGTGGTATGACTGTGTATTGGAATGCTTTAGAAAGCCGAAGGACCAGACAAAAAGGAAAAGTCGACAGGCACTGGAAACATGAATAATGAACCTGACATATAGACATATAAATCTAAAAGCACAAAACTATGTACAAATCGGACGACACTAATGAACCTGGGGAGAATTCACGTAGTCCGAAAAGGTACATGTAAGCAATTTTTGCCTCTTTAAAAATACCATCATATTCCAACCCGGTATATGTCATTTCAGGCTTAAGAGAAATATTTCTTGAGATAAAAAATTCCGGTTGGAGAGAGCGAACAGTCTGGTTTTTTTCCACTCCGCAATTAACAGGAAAATTCCATATTCATCTGTGCCGCGGATATTCCATACCGGCCGACAAGATTGTGGTGTCGACCTTTAAATTCTTGGAGTAATGACAGCAATTAAGGAGCATAATATTGTTGTCTGAACTGACTTGAAAAACGCAACACTAAAAATTTAGGTAATTGTTTGGGAACGATTAGCCATATAACATAATAACATTACCTATAAACTCATTTCTACTTCATTGTAATGAATTGACTCGATTTAGGAAAATGAATGATGAATTAGACAAAATTCGTCATGTATGTAACGAGTTACATTCCTTAACTTGACTTTCATTTGTAAACAGTATGACCACCGTAGCTCCTAACGACAGCTTCTTGTCTTTGTCGCATCGACTGACACATTTCTCTGATTTTTCTGTTGGGATATTGCTGCTGCAGTGAGACCTCAAGTTCTCGTATTGTTGACATAGCCGTCGTAAATTGATCTTGTAAACGACGGAGCCAAATGACACTGCGGGGTGTCTTAGGGTTGAGCTGGTCTTGGGCGATCAGTAACACTGTCAATGTTCTAAATCTATGGAATAAACGGCTTATGGTTGAGTTACTCACGTTCAAATGCCTTGTAACCAGTTGACTTATCCCTGGCAATAACATACCAATAGCTTGATTGCGGTTTTCAATACTGAGCAAATCAAATAACGTCTAAGTTTAAGCTGGGCCATGAATGCAACAAATGATTTTGACATCACAGGTAAGTTTAAAAGAACTTTTTATGTAGATGTACGATGAGTGAAAAAAATTGAAAACAATTATATTTTGATAAATTTTAAGACAAAGTATGAAAAGTGTGTGGCGTTTTTAAGTACGTAAGTATAGAGCTGTCTGAAGCCCTCCTCCATTCGAGATGAAGATTAAGGTAGACTTAAGAGTGTCTGTTTTGTCTATAATTTCAAGCTCAATTGGTTAGATGATTTGAAGAGGATCACCGAATCGTGCATTGTTCATTTGGATATTATTATATAACGGAAGACAACCATCTTTATCGTAAATTGCAAATATTTTCAGGTAACCTCAAGGCCTTCAATGATGAACACATATCCATACCGTTAAGCAAGCCTCAAACGACCCCAAATATGCGATATGATGTAACTAAACGATTATGTTGACTGGGAATCATTCCCCCGATTGTGCCTTTGAATATTATGTTTTGTTGGAACATAATCCCATTTGCTTACGTTTTGGAATATTAACAAAATTAATTAATGTCATTTCAGATTATATCTGGCGTAATAACATCAGCATTTTCTCATAATCAACTGAGTTATTCTGATATATAGTAATTTTATAGTCATTCTGCATTGTTTACAGTTCACGTCATAATGACTTAGATTAAATTATTCAGTCTTTGTATTATTACCAAGACATGTGATATATCAAGATTCAATCTAATACACGTAAAACAGTCATGTAAAGTTTCGAATAGACTAGATGGCTATCAAGTTACTCTATCATGAAAAAAGATATTTTCAAACCGAAATAAGTTAATCAAATCAGTTTCACTTTATAACAATTTATTTATAGTTATAAACAACCCAATCTGTTTGACCATTGTTTAATATCGTTCAGCTGTACTCAACGTAAAGTTTTGAACTTTGTTAGAGTATAAACCAGACTTATTAAAGCCTAGGCACTTACTGCTTTTGCTTTTAAATTATTGGTTTTTTAACAATTGATGTTTTGTGGATTCATTTTTTGTTTGCATACTGAATGAACTGTAAACATTAACTGGATGATCTTTTGTTGCAGTTGATATTTTCTGATAGAATATTATAGAAGAAATTTTAATGTTTCATCTAACCTGATCGTTTATTTAATTGCATAGGATCTAATCTTTATTATATCTCAGAACAAATAATCATAATTATGCTTAAGTCTATCTCGTGATACAAATAACATCCATAGTTCACTGTGTCTTTCTTCGTTGTTCAACCTTCGTTATGGGCTACTTTGAAAACAAGCAGTCTTCATTTTCTCCCCTTAATAATAGATCACCTTAATGTTATCAGAACAATTAAGAACGTTACATTGTAAAAAGAGTCGTCAAAAAAGATGTAAAATAGACCTATAAAAGATAATCGTATATCAATGTCCTGATTTCCGTCAATACATTTTACAAATGTTTTAGAATAACTCTTTAAACTAAAGTAAGTGTATCTCAGAGTCCATTAAACACATCGAGGTTTAATTGTATAGCTCTGTTGACATTGCGTATTTATCCAATTTATCTTTGAGGTAATATCAAGGATTTGGGACTGATACAACCAGAAGATCGCATATGTACGTTACATTTTGCATTGAATGTTTTTGTTTTGTCATGTTTGTTTCGTTATCTGATTTTTCTGGTTTTTGGCTAACAGTGATGTCTACCGTTTTTTTAATTCTTAAAAAACTGCACTTTTTAAGGCGGTTTATTTTGTAAATGTTTCTTTTGACGGCTTGTAAATATTAAAAAAAAACTATGATTAAGTGGTGCATACTATATTTTTATTGTTTTAAATGGTATGTTTGAGAAGGTTAAGGTCAACAGAAAACATCAACGGTCATAGATCTCTACTCATTTTTTTCAACTGAGAAATGTTGGATTTGTTAAAACAGCATTAACAAATATTCCAGATCTTTGACGAATATCTACACCGGCACGATCTCTGTGAACGCGTTTGAATGACAGATGATGACATTCCTTGGTGCAAAAGATAGAAACAGGCATCTTCTTACGAGAGTCCGAGGGAGTTATCGGATTAAATGTGCAAACTTGAGGCGCAACTGATAATACGATGACTGAAATAAGAATGCAGTGAAGAGATAATTAGAGAAACGACCTGATGGATGTTAAGTTTACCGCACCAAATCTCTACTACTTAGTTATGAAAAGTTTGACTTAAAAGTCCCACTACATTCTACAATACCTGTATCAAGGGTGTAATTTCTCTCCCTATCAACTGTATTTTGATTTTGAACAGGCCGTCAAAAAACAGCGAACATTTTTTCAAGGTCGGTACCTCTTGTTTTTCGTTTTATTTGTTATAGTATGCGGACTATTTAACGATTTATACAATCTAATGCATTTGGTTTTAATTTTAATTTTTTTATGTAATCCTGTCACACTACTGTACTAAATTAGGCAGAGGGTTTGGTTTTTTAAAGCAAAGAATTTGTAATCCAGTATATTTCATTCTTAATTAGTTTAAATGTTATTTGATTTGAATTATATACTTATTTGGACGACAGTTGTTACATTTCAATATCATATCAAGTTTTATTTTTGGGGTCGTTTTCTGCTTGTCGTGGAATGGGGACATGTGTTCGTTTTGGAGGCATTAGTGTAACCTGAAGATGTTCATAACTTACACATTTTGGATGGCTCTCTCATAGACAATCAAATCGCATCTTTTTCCAATATTTTTAAACGAGTTATATTACGCAAAATATTTATCAACAATCAAGTGTTAAATGGGATTTTCTGATGAGTTACAATAATTTTATGCAACTACAATTTCATATTACTTCTCATGTTGATGAGTTTGAAGATTTTTGAAAGGTCAAACTAAATTTTAACAGGTGCAGTAATAAAACCCCTATGCTATCAATTTATATATATTTTGGTTTTTTCTTGTATGGATGTGTTATCATGCAAAATTTACGTCCAATTTAAAACCTTTTGGCCAATGAAATGTTCAAATATGTCAGTTAGAAAGTACTATGGATTAGATTGTGGTTTGAACTGTACCCATATCCCTTTTGCTTGACTTGTTTTTAGATAAGTATTGGTAAGTGACTTAGTACTTCTAATTTGATATGATAAGCTATGATTGGTTACATATATCAAAGTAGTAATTTGAGTAAGAAACAAAATTGTACAAATACAATAAAATTGTCATTTATTTGCATAGTCAATAACGTTAAACACAACACTATTACCTAATTTATAACATTACATTAGGAATAAACCAAAAATAGGTAAATGATAAACGTCTTATTGTTACACCAATTACTTCAACAATACAAAAGATCCGAACGTAAGGCAATCTGTAATATACCTATAATGAAATGTAATGATCACATTCAAATTAACAACAAATTGGCTGTTAAAAAGCACAATTCAAAATTATTAGCAGTAAATCATGCAATTTTAGAAGATTACAGGTTGCTGACTTGGGACAGGTTTATAGAGTATGTGCCGGGGTTACACGTGTTTGGAAGTGCCGATTCTTCCCTTGCATTTAAACAGTGGTGTGACAAAATTTTAGAAGCTAGCTTTTCATTAAATTTAACTCCTGAGGTCGCAACACAATACGCAGACAATTTCAAATACACCAAGCGATGAAATGATGCACTGACCCTCAACTTGTCTCTAATCTCTAAGAAAATAATAGTAATGTCAATACCTCATTTTTATATTGAATGCAATATTAACTTTAAGATGACTTTTAATTTTTTTACAGTTTTTCACTTGAATAGTTTAAAATAATATTTTGGAATTGATAAATTGCCATAAATTCTAATATTAAACAGAAATTTTATAACTGTTCGTGCATCTGAATACGTAGAAGTCTACGTCGGGTTGCCGTGATTTTTGTACATCCAATAGCCTATCATTCTAGAAAGATACAGATTTTGAAATATTGACTTACGTCCGAGAGTATCTAATTGAATCTTAGTTATAATTAACAATTATGAATCAACTTGAAAACAGTAAGATCTTGTCCAGAAAATGATTTATAATACTCCAAAAACCTCTTTTTTCAATTGTATCAAAAGAAGTAGGACTCAGAGCCAACAAGATCGAAATGAATAACACTGGTCACTCACTATTCTATGATGAAAAAATGACCTGTAGTAGTAATTTATATTTAGCTTGCTATATTATTGATGTCACCAAACTTCAGAATCTGCATTCAGGACACATTCTGATAAGGTTCGTGCATAATCTAATTCTCGGAATGCAATTTTGTGAAACAACGTTTGACTCTTATTTATTTCAAACAAAAAGTAGGTTCTTATACGAAATGCAATTTTCCTAGATAACCTCTGAAAACAAAGAGCAGATGTCTGAGTGCGAATAAATGTTTTTCTTTTATATGGGAGTAGTCATAACCGATCGCGATATAGAATAAATCTGATGCAAGGAGCCCGATATGGATTTTTATATGATCAGTTTTCTGGTGCCTACAGTGTCCGTCTATTGTTCTGTTACTTATACTGTATACTACACATTCTACTTTAAATATCTTTTGTTTTTCTTTTATTTTTAGACTTACTTGAGAGTTTGGATATCTGTCCGATGGTAATATTACGCTGGCGTTGACGATATCCAAGATACCATTTTATTCCTACCAGAAATCTAAGAGAAAGCGATATGTCTGTGAAGAATCAGAAGTACATGCAGTTCGAAAAAACTAAAGGTGTTGATAGGTCCTTTAATAATCATCTTCACTTTATTTTTCATTTTTTTTTGTCTTGCGCTTTAATGATGTATTTTCACTGTGTCTTGTTTTATATCTACTTCGCTTATCGACTGGTCACCGTATAGAACAGTTGACCTATGTCTAGGTAAAATATGGGTTTGAGAATCTGATCCAAATATTTTTTGGCGGGACATGTCTACACTAATATTAAAAAAAATTCATTGCAATATCATAAATTTTCACAGATATTTTGTTTAACTAATCAACTTTACATTAACTAAAGTAGATTATGCGGTTAAAAATAGATGGTTCAATAATTTATTTAATTATTTTCATAAGAGTGTAGTAGTATTCTACTACATTTCAAGTTTTTGAAACAAGCTCAACCATACGATTTTCTTAATTAACTGTTAATGAAATCCATCCAGGGTTGGTGTGATTAGTCACTTTAAACTGAAATCATGTTATCCAGTTAATTAAGAAGTAAGTACCTTGCTATGATTGAATTTTCACAAAATGTTTAAGTGTTTGATATAAATCAATACAAAGGCTAGTCAGTAATTGACAAGAAAATAAGAAAGGCCGAAAATTCACAATTACACCTAGTTTTTTTAATAATTTTTCATATCTTGTCTTAATATTGTGATGTAATTTTCCTTTTTCAATGTTAAAGAGCAATAATAGTTTGTTTGCCCATTGACCCATAATTTTCTTTTCGTTATTTAGTAGATGAAGGTACACTAGGCCATACGTTGAGTTTAAATAAAATTAATTTATTTTTCATGGAAATTTAAAGGTTCATAAAAATACCAACAAAAAGTTCGGCAAAACTCGTAGGCGTTTTCAGCTCAACAACGAACACACCAACATAGCCAGCTTTCAATACAGAACTTCATAGGTTGTTGTCATAAAAAATGAAAAACTGAAAAAAAAATATTTGACTTGCAATTTTTTACTCGCTTGTTTGTTTGTTTTAAAGGGTTTAACAGCACTTTCAACAATATTTCAGTCATAGCGTGGCGGCCAGTTTTACTTGCAGAGAACATCGGAGAACCCGGAGAGAACCACCGACCATGGACAGGTAACTAACAAACCTTTTCAGGTAACTCGTAAGTTCAAACTAAAGCAACATGAATTTAAAATTCATCAGACTTAACTCATTTGTTAGGAAAATAAATAAAAAATAAATATAAAATAAGCATAACACAATAAATTTGTTTTAGTAAAAAGTTCAAACCATGTCAAAGATAAATACCAGAACTGATATCTGAGTTTTATATAACATTGAATAGATGCATATATCTTTCATCATTGTTCAAGAAAGTAATTATTATAATCATCCGTACAACAAGAGGCAGTCTCAGATAAAACAGACTTGTGTGTAAAATTTGTAGTGACGCAGAAAGCTTCCTCTTACTAACAAGGCTAAACTTCTTACTGGTTGATTAATTAACAGAACTTAGTTTTCTTGTCATTAAATTTAACCTTTGAAAAAAAATTGACTATCAACTTTTTTACCTTTTACTTTTGATGATTAAGCTCGTTTGTTAGTTTGTTTAAATGGGATCTAACGCCACTTACAACATTATGTCAGTCAAATTTCTCAGTTTTCCATCGATTTCATAACTGACCGAAAAGATACTGAATGTTCTATTGAAAAGCAACATTGCACCAGAATTGTCTTCGATTTTGCTTGAGACTGCATTTTTAGATTTTATTACATGCCATTTACATATTTATATGTATAAGTTTCAGGTTAAGAGGAGTTAATTGGAAATTTCATTTTCTTTCAACACGACACACTTACTTGTAAATAACATACAAATTGCTTTAACCGCTATTGCTTTAGAATTTGAAGAGCAGCAAACTTTTAAGAAGATTGATGTAGTCAGTTTCCAGACTATACCTTAATGAAATTGCGGAAAGCATTATCGCTCTCAGATTTTCCTATAATGACATTTTATTAAAAAAAATGTTGATGTTTAAAATTTTGTATACTTCTTAAATTTTCAAGTCAATACTTAAATGATTTCAAAATCAATCGAAAACATTCATATTGATTTAAAAGACAAATTTAACTATTGCACTTCCTTTATTTTCGTGTTCCTAACACCATTTATTATTAAGATATCCGGACGCTAATAAAAATTGTCATTTTGAGATGAAATAGTGATTTCCGTAATTGATTCTAAATATATATACTAGTCAAAAAAAGAAACGTTACACTCCTTCAACATCGTTTAAAAATTTGTTTGTGCGTTGTTTAATTTTTTTTATACTGTTTCAATCTTTATGTTGATGGGAGTAAAGTTGCTGCAGTTTTGACGATTTTGCAGAAAAGT
>JAULBM010011104.1:0-11677 GCA_032357055.1 Geukensia granosissima
CTCCATTTGGATCTTGGACTTCCTACATTTTGATTCTAATGCTAATGATGAGAAGTTACTCCTTGAAATGTACATATAGTATACCAAACCTCTCTACATTTATTCAACATTGGTATTTTGGAGTATTAAAAGGAAAGACAGAGGAGTTCATGTTATCCGAAATTCACGAATATTGGTTGAAACTTAAGATCAATTAAATGAAAACCTTGACTGAGCTTCCGTGTTGCCCGAAACTGTACACTTTTAAAATTTTAAAAATGACTTTAGATTTCGACTACTAACCTTACCCTGGTTAGTCCAACAGCTTTTTGAGCGAAAAATCATCATTATCTGTTATCATGTGATAATCAAATATAACGTTCGTATACATATGCACCAGAGTCAACAAAGGTAAACGTAAAAGTAAAAAATGTAAAATTTCTAACTGTGAATAGAATTCCATATCCTCTTGGTAAACATCCTTATACTATTATATCTTACCTTGACATTGCCCGTATCACAATGATGACCAGAATAAAAATTCTTTGATCGTATTCACTAAAAATCGCAGATTGTAGATGTTTCACGAGATGTTTCTACATTCTCCAATTAAACGTTAAAATCATATTAAAACTTACCTATCTATGCGGATTTCAATTTCTATTTTCGTAAAGAACTGAAATAACCTGTTAAAATGTAGTTGTTCTCAAAACGTTGTAATTGATCACGTATCCTGAAACATAAAGAAAAAAATTGTACTATTTGATCTTTTCAACTCTGCACTTAATAAACGCGAAATACGAATAAGGTTTGAGTTAATTATTTTATTAAAAAAAAGGAACAAATACTTGCAACATTTGGATGAAACTGCCACGCCCAGATCGATTTCCCGTGACATGAAATTCGCTTTCAACAATGCACGAAGTGTATTATGTTGAAATCTTTTTGATTTAGTATCTATGTAGAAAAAAGGGGATTCTTACATTACTTCTTGTAATCATGTTCTTTTAATCACGTAACGTACAACATTTTGTTCAATGTTAAATATATAAGTATATTACTATAGTACACCAAACGAATTTTGCCACAACAAAAGTGAACCTGAATGAAAAGATTTATAGGGAAATATATCATAGTACATATCGTTGGAATTCTAATTTTTTGCCGCAGTTGAAACTGTAGATAACAATTCATTTTAACTTGAAATAAAAATTTCCCCATAGGGCGCAATGTCAATTTTTTCAACTTTGTAAATTTTATTCATTTTGATGGTGCAATTAACCAATGGTCTCCGGTAACAAGATCTGATAAAATTTTTATATTTTGTGTTTTTATGACAGATGATGATGAAATTTTTGGAATAAAGTTTAATTATATTCTGGTTATAACACGGAACCGGGATATTGATCTTTGAAAATATGCCATTTTGAGCCAAATTTTGTCAATGTCAAAAGTTTAACATAGAGGGGCAATGGGAAATTTTTTTATGCTGAGGAAAACAAAAATTTTAACTGCAGGATTAGTTGCGGCAAAAAATTAGAATTCCAAATATATATAACATGACATACTTCATAGCTGAACTTTCGATATATTTTAACTTAAGTCGTGGCAAATTTCGTTTGGTTTACATTAAAACTAAGGTTTTTTTTTACAGTTTTTATATTATGAATGGGTGAATGGGGTTTATCTTAATCGAAGTTAGTAACATTATTTTGCTATTGAGAGAAGGAAATTATACTTAGACTTTGTATTTCATTCTGAAAATAAAAGAATATGATTTTTGTTGCGACCAGAAAATTCTAGTATCGTTCCTCCGTTCCCTTCAGATTTCATCAAAGCGTCTAATAGGGAAAATGAGAGTATTTATTTTCACGGCATTAGGTTGGCCTTTTGTGTACCTAATTCAGATGAAAGGAAGTCCAAATTGGTGAGCTGAGATTGGACATGTATGAATGGTTTGTTCTGAACTTATTGTATTTCAGACTTGAATTAGATGAGAGTTAAAAATTAAAAAAAAAAAAATTAGATATAACTGCAATCATTTTTGTAATAAACTTTTAAAGAGCTTGCATTTTTTCCATTCACTGCGGATGGAAAAATCTAAAAAAAGACGGCACATGTCTATTTATGATGGCGGCTTCTCTGGAAGATGGTCAAACCTATATTCCATGATTATTTTTAAACTTTTGAATGAAAGTACTTCAAGTTTCTGTGCCAATATGGTAAGGGGTTTTTAATTGAAAGTGTTGAAAATTACTAAAATGTTAGTATTGTCGGCAATGGTGCAGAAAATACTACCGTTTTCCCTATAAATAAGCCTCGCTCTTCGACAGAAGGAGAGAATCGGATATGGCGAGGGCCTGAACTATTCGGGTTAATAATGAATTGGTTATAAAACAGGTACCTGCCCCTTGATAGTATCTGGGCAACGTTTCCTATGTCAACGTTACAATGCATTTTGAACGCGACTAATTTATGCCACAGCGGAGGTGAAATTAAGAAACCTGTAGAAAAATTAAAAGTCAAACATACCTTCTATAAATGGCAACCTCCACGGTTTAGTGAAGTTTTGAATATGTTAAAATCAACTTCACACTTTTAAATGTATTGAATTTTTTATCACAGACGCATGTATTAATAAGCGTCTGAACGTTGATGTTCGTGTATATGGTAGTATGGTGACAGTAATATGAAAATTCGACAGATCGCAGATTAACAAAAGTTCGGTGGAATATATCGAAAGTTTTCATCGAGGTTTTAGCAAAAGATCAGGATTCGGTTTCATAAGTTTTTTCGTACTATTGAGAGAAAAAAAGCTGATAGTATATCGGCGACAGGTTTCTGTACGCCAACAGGTCAAAACCCAGATTCTCTATTCGGAGAGATAATATCTCGTAGACGAGCGTCTGGGAACAAGACCATTTAAGCCATTGTAATTGACTTGTCTGTTTGGATGCGTATCAATTTTTCAAATCGTTTGTCTGTGTCTTGTAGCAATTAAAAAAGTATTAAGTTACTATACCAGACTCTATATACATCTGGGTGATCGAGAAAACTAACATTCCTTCTAATTAAACAGTCGTTTTCCAATAGGTTTGTTTGTAAATTTAGTTTGAAATAAATGTCCATAAATAGGTAAGTGTCATAATATCACTCTAGTTTGGAATGTTTGTCTCCGTGAAACTACAACATTACTTAATCATTCGTTTTTTATTTCATATGATAATAACTTCAAACGGAGAACTTGGTAACCTCTGCGGAATATGTATTATTTTTTTGCAAAATCTTCAGGTTATTTTAATTATTGCCTGGGCACCTGAGTGTTCTCCAGGTCCCAACCCAGCGAGCTTCCCAAGGCTGGGGATATGGAGAGTCCTCTTGATGAAATATATTAAATTTAAGCCAAGCAACGTCTAACTTTACAAGAAGCATTTTAAATGGTCATCTTTCAATGTTTCTTATTTGGTATTTAATTGAAAGTTGCTCCTTAAAAACCTTGGCTAGGTGATCATATATATCATTTGTGAGAGGTCCATCATACAATCAACCAAACAATATGAAGATTATTATAGGCTTTTTAAGAAAAGTTATATGGAATATAGCCAATTTCTGTTTGATTTTTATAGATCGTCTGTTACTTCGTTTCTTTTCTTTGATTTCTTCCTTTCACCACTCATTGGCATCCCACTAAACTAGATTTACTCTAATGCATATCTCACGTGCCTGTCCCATGTGAAGAATTGTCGTCATATGTTTATCTTTGTGTTTTATGTATTGTAACATGTACATTTTCGTATTATACGGGTAAAAGATTAAGAGCTTTTCACAAGGAGGTTATTCCACCCTTATTGAATGTCTTTTGGAGATCTCTAGATTTGTAAATTCCCTGTTTTTTTTTCTTGTGATTGGAGTGCAGTCTGTCTTACATTTACACCATATCTTTTAATTTTCATATGTATGTCAGAAAAAGGCACGATCCAAATGTAACGTAAGTTCATAAATAATATTGAAAGGCCAAATTTTACTGCGCGTAAAGCGCTTTTCTGAATTTAACTTCATCAAACATTCTAGGGGGAAAATAGGAAGATCCCTCAAACTTTATGAATTTCTAGTTATACAATCATGCATGGACCAAATAATGAAAAATACAGTCCATGACGTAGTGAACACCGATAAGCCAAATGCGCGGATAAAATCCGGGAATTTTACAAATTACAATGATGAAAAGTAAAAAAAAACATACATTCCAGTACCCAAAAATAAATCAGACCTCAAACACGGGAAGGCTTTTTACGACCTTCATACAGCACAGGAGGAAAATTCCATAGAAACATTAAAAATATATGCTAAAAAGATGCAATGTATGACTCACATCTTACGTACCTTACGTAAGTAAATATTCCATGCCAAATTTATCTGTGTGTAAATTTTCCTCATTCATGGAGGCCAACTCGCAAAGAAATAAGAAATAATAATTTTACCCCTTTTTTGTTTGATGTTTAGAAAATTATGTGCAAATATATATACTCAAATCTTTGATGCCGGAAAAGAATTTGTTTTGGCTCAAATTACAAAACAGATAAAAATTTTGAAGGCAGTTGCTTAAATACCGCAAGATTCAATAGAACAAAAAATCATGTTAACTTTGACAATCTTATATCTTGCTGTGTCGGACGTTAATAATCATAACTTCACAATTTTATCACATGCACTCAGCGGGCAATATGTACCCAGCCCACTTAATGTGCTTTCAGGTTTTTAACGTTTTAACTTTTGCCTGTCCTCAGACAAAAAACGGACTTTCATGCTTCACTATTTGCATATCTGAGTCACTTTACTTTGATTTAATTTTACTTTGACAGATAGTAGACCAATTTAGCATCAATCAGTGTATGAAATCGATAATTACATTATGGAACGATAATCAGGTCATATTTTTTTGTTGTTTTCTTATTTTTTTTTCTATTTTGGCGTTGATAAATGATCATAAAAGTTATTACTATTGTCAAATGGTTTAATCTTAAGTGTTTGTATGGTATATTGTATAGACCTGAAGCAACGGTTTAAATTAATTTATCAAAACATTGAAGAATTTTTCAATCCGGGCGTTATTCAGCATTGTGTTATTATAGCGGAAAGTGATTGTGTACTCGTACCTCTGTCAGGCTGAAATCTAACTCACCCTTTTAAATTTTGTAGAATCGTGCACATTTACTGATATGACGCTTTCGTGTTGCCAACGAGGAAAAAATGTGATTCAATTTATCAAATGATGCAAGGCAAACAAAATCCGTATATGACCAGTTGGTACATTCCGTGGTTCAATGTTCTTTTATTGGAAATTAAAGTATTTAAATTTCATTTCATTCGGTGGTGTTTTTAAAGTCATAAAACAATTGAAAATAAAATAAAGGTTACTGAAATGGGGTGTTAACAGTGAGAGAAATAAAAATTGGTGTTAAGTACTTTACACTTAGCATTAAATCATACAATTTTTGATACATGTATCTGTAAGATACATGAAATACATGTATATTTTGTCGCACCATGAAATTTTGGTAGGTCGTTTTGGTCTTAGGCAGATCGACTTCATACCTTTGAACCATAAGAAAACAAGTTGTAAACTTTGTAAAATGCACTAAAATTATTTAAAAAGACAATTCAGATTTTTTATGAATAGAAGTTCAGTATAAATGTATGCATAAAAATGATTCTAAATATCTTTTAAAATTCCTGGAACTAATATATACAAATACATTTGACCTTAATCGAGAGTTGTATATTTATTGTTCTATTATAAGAAGTATCGGCTCTATTTTAAGAAGCTATCGATCTGGATGTTTTTAAGGAAGAATATAAAATGAACTTTGTATGAACTACATTTTATATATTGTTTAAACCGAATGATCAAGCAAATATTGATACACGTATACAATATACTTTTTATTTGTTTTTTCTCATCAAGAAGGAAGGTTTGTCGATCAAGTTTAGATAAAAATCAAAATTTGGATTAAATTTTAGAAAATTAGATTTTGTGCAAATTTACCAAAAAGAAATGTGTTTCTTACTAAACAACGACAAACGCCCTACCTTGTCGATAGACGTGTACAATTTGTCCTTCCTAGTTAACAAATTTACCTGTCGATCACGAAAGCTTGAAAACCATCAACAAAAATGCCACGTGTATATGTCACTGTATGTACCTGTAGATTTATTAAATCAAATGTTAAAATGGTTTACGTTTTTGTATATGTTTTGTGGGCGTATATAACATTATTTGTTAACAGACCAGTTCATAGACATTTATATTTTTAACCATTGATTCTATAGATTATTAACACAACTCCCATTCCGGTACAGCAGTCTCGAAATGGCTTTTGGGATTTCCTTGTTTACCCATGTTGCATAAATATTTCCATACGTGCCTTTTAAGTCCGGCTTTATTCTTGCTTAATCTCAAGATTCAAGATTTATTGGTAACACCCAGACACATAAATCTTAAGCTGTCCCGGAATTGCTATTAGGATTTCCTTGTTTACCCATGTTGCATAAATATGAGGAATTTTAATATGTTATTCGTGCATTATTAGTCCGGCTTTATTCTTGATTAATCTCAGGATTGGTAACACTCAGACCAAATAAATCTAAAGCAGTTCCGATCCTGTCCCACAGCGTTCCCTGGGTAAGGAGGATTGTTATGTGGGGTTGATTAGATGAGCGTATGTTAGCGCTGTAAGACTCTAATGTCTCGTATGCCTTAAAATGTACAAAGACCCATTTCTCTGCTACATTAATAAGTGCCTTTAAACTTTATTTGAAAATCAAAATCTTTATGCTCGTTGGTAATTTTTTGTTTGATACATTTGATATTAATTCAGCTTGTATGTCAAAAAATAGGAATTCATGGAGACTGATGCCATAACACATTTCAAAAACTTTGATTAAATATAACAGCTAGGAACCCCAAAAGGACTTAAAAAGGATGGAATCATACTTTTTGTGTCCAGCTCCAAGAAGATGGACAAGTTTACAAGATAGAAAACTTTAATACCGATTTATACATCAATCAAACAAAAGAACAACAAACGTGGTACAGGGATTTCATAACAGACACGATTTCTGACCCAGATTTTTGTCCAAAAAAAATTGCCGGATTGAAAAATTTCTGGTCATATTTTCCAAAGAAATTTTCTAACATTAACTATACAGAAAAACAAACTGACCCTCATACAAATCCCAGACCCCCACTCTAGAAAATCAAATGGTCTGTGTCTAACAAGCGATTAGGAAACAGTTTAAATGGCAAAATGAATCAAATCGAATACGTTTAAATATTTATATCTGTTAAAACAGAAGATGTCCTACAATGCCATGCATATATTTATAAGTTTTTGGGTAATTTCAAAATAATTGCATAATTAATTAGTTAATTAGTTACTCCCATTAGTTACTTCCTTCATATTTAACAGGTAACATTTCTGTTTAATGCTGGGCATGATCTTGGTAAGATATTTCTTGTCTTTTCAAAAACTCTACTTTCGGAATAAAATCTTTTTATCGTAATATCAAAAAGTCTAGAATTTCGATTGTCTTGCCATATAATGTTATCCATGATTATTGAGTAAGGGGCTATTACTGTCGGTAGGCTTTTAAAAAATTTTGCACCAGGACACCCTTAATGAAAATCGTCTCAAAAGTTATGCTTCGACATTCCAACTTCAAATCAACGAGTGAACGCATAAAAAACAAGTATTTAAAAAAATTAAAACTTAAAAAAAAGTATGGACCACGTGTATAATACATGTATAAAGTATCCTGGAAATAAATAAGAAATTTGTGCACCTCATAAACTCTTGTACTTACTGTTTTTATTTTTACATATATACGTAAAACAAATGTCATATTTGAATGGTTCTGGTTTAGTGAAAAAGTACTTAATCAGCCATGTAAAGTTTACGGTATTTTGGATATTGTAATATCATAATGTTTAAATTGATTACATATACGTCATAAGAAAATTAATTTGCTTGAAGCAGTACAAATATAAGAAATGTGTTGCTTTTGATTCGGTAGGTAATTCCTGTCAATCACGTTTTACATAACGCATGTAAGAAAATACATGTATAAATTTCAGTGTGAGAATAGAAAAAGAAAATGATAGATAAATACGAGGTCAAATCTGGAACTTGGACAAGTGGCTATACACTTCAAAATTGAAAATATTAAAAATAATTGACTTATAACAAATTATGTTTATATGTTTATAAGTTTATAGAATTACTTAAACTCGATAGTGATACGAAACCATATTCACAGTGTGGGACCACGAATGTCGACAAGATACAACAACTTAACCGAGCCTCCTACCAAATTATACCAACCACGTTCAAACGCGTGTGCAAGTTACATAAATACCATAAAGTTCCACCAGGGACCGTCCGATTGAGAGCATTAATTTGCAGTTAAACGTTAAAAACCATCAACCTCCATTTCACTTCCGGATTATGACATGAGTCCACCACGATGTTTCGGTGTGGTCTGCATTGCTTATATATAGATACATGCGATTTTTAAGATTTTTTATTTTTAGTTTGTGTCATATTCCGTCTTGTTGTTGTTGTTCTCGAGGTTGCAGTGTCTGTCGACATGTACTCTTGTGTGTTCCTTTCGGTGTTTACTTCTCGCTTCCTCTTCAAAATATATTTCAGAATCTTCGGACCTAAAGTTGGGTAAGACTTTGCCACTAATCATACGAGAGTATATTTATACCAACCGGTGGGATTAAATAACACAAACCCCAGGCCTAAAATTCGCAGTCTTTGGAAAAAGCCCTTGTATGTCTTTAAGCACGAATTGATACGAAACGTCTTTTTAATTTGAATATTGTGATAAAAGTATAATATAAGTTTGATTTTAAACAAAGTCAGTAGAATCAATCTAATGAAAATGTTACAAATTTTGACATCCTTATTTTAATGAATATCATTTTATCAAATGACAAAATATTTCATCAAGACACTGCTGAAATTTAGAAATCAAGCGGTCTCCACAAGGCCTTCAGCAAGGTTCCAATCCTACTCCTTGGTCCGATTCAATGGCATGCACGTGTTTAGGAAAAATTACAGGCCTAGCTTAACAGTCAACAACACTACAAAAAATGGAAATTTACTCTTAATTTGCATATACTTCTAAAATAAAAAAATAATGAATGTTCCAATTTTAATTTTTAGACATTCTAAGCATCATTTAGGTTTATTTAACAATGTTTCAAATAATTTCATATATTTTGTAAAAATGTTAAATTCTATTTTGTAAGGTATGAATAGTTCATTTGGTTGCAGGTAAAATCCGAGAATAGGAAATTGATGAGACTTTGGATTATATTCAAATTTTCAAAATCTTTAATTTCCATGCTCAGATTTTTTCCAGACAAATATGAAGAGTATTAGGGCCATATGACCTTTCATGGCATCATTCCATATATATGGTAGTAATACTGACTGCTAAAATGTTAACAAATATAACGATGAAAAGAAAATAACAAATAGAAAGGAGACTTACGATAACTGAGACTACTGACCTGTTGATACAAATTTATAATTGAATAAAACAAGCATAATACATATGTGAACCCATATTAATTAATACTCGATTGGTATACATTTTTGGACATGATATGCATGTTGTCTGATTAAATTGTGCTAGTTTGCTCAGCAGTTTCATAGAAGTTAATGACCCTTAGGGGACCATTGGGTTTTAGAATTGTGCCAGATGTGGGCAAGAGGTATTCACCACGCAATAATTGTTGATTGATAAATTCAACATGCATTCGATTTTGATAGATTTTTGCTTAACGTCAATCACTGATCTGTACTAGACTGATATGCTGAGTCGGATTCAAGCGTTCTAGGAAATAGTTTGCAAGAAGAATTGCAAACTTAACACGACATATAATCATATGTCTGATTTACGGTCGATCAGTCTTTCCTCTTAATTTCTCCCAAATGCTGCTTGTTCAGCTATGAATACTTAAACATGTAAACTTAAATAAGAAGTCAAATTATGTCTGAATTCAAAATTGCTATGGCAGTAAGGCTAACATGTATTTCTGCGTGATAAAAAATCTGTATTTTTTAATGCCTTCGAAAAAGTAGTATTTCTTTGGCTATTTTTAATGAAACACACTTAGGAATACTAAAAATCACGCTTTGGACATATATCAAAACGCGTAGATCAGTCACGTGGCCACTGGTGTTCGTTAGTATGAAACACAGAAAATACAAAAGCAAGAGCCGAAAACATACTAATTGACATATAAAAATGATCACTCTAGAAAACATGATCTTCTTTCACCTTCCATCTGCTGCACTGTGCGAATCGGACTACTTTGAATAAGAATTTCAAAATGGAGCGATGTTTGTGCAGAAAAACCATCAATTCTGACAAATTCTATCTCACAGTTCAGAAAATGTGGTTTAAATCAAAGTTTATTTTAGCTTATTATTATTATAAGGAACAACTATTGGGCATGGTAGTAACTTTTTAATTTTGGTCCCTCCTTTTATATCGTGCACTGACCTAAATTTTGTCTCAATATTCCACAGTATTTGAATACCGGGATATTGCTATCCTTTGTTTTCTGCACAAATGTGAGTTAGCCGCTTTCATCGAAATTTACATTGTTTCCTTAAATGTTCAGCCCCAAATGATATTCAAATGCTTGTTTCCTCATTATCATTGGCATTAGTTGAAATCATGCCATTTTTGGCGTTTACATAAGATTAAATCTAATTTGATATTCAATATAAGTTTAAGTAATTTTTAATATTTCAATGTTTCGTGCTTCCAATAGGTGTCTTACTGCGACATCCTTCTAATTATTTTTCAAACAAAGCTATAAATCTTGTCCTAAACCTCTATAATTAATAACTTAGACATTAATGATAATAACTGAAATTTTCCGCAAAACATTCAGTTAAAATCTAAAAGCATGTTTGCCTAAACCAAACGGTTTAACCCCGCCACATACGTATGTGCCTGCCCCAAGCCAGGAACCTGTATTCCAGTGGTGTATTTGTTTAATCAGTCATTTATTGTTATTTGTTTAATTTTTGCAATGGAATAGGTAGCTTGTCGTGTTTTATATATATAGTTTCACATCTTGTAGAATTCAAAATTCTACTGTCATTTGGTGGGTATACTTAGGACAATAATGCCACATCTCCTATTTTTATATTGCTGTGTGCAACAAATTTTATAAAAAAAAACAAACAGATATTGTTAATTAAACAGAGTACACACATTTCGCATTTTAAGGATTAAAAAATGTGCATCGCAATATGACCGAACGTTCAGTAGATATAATCAATAAAAAGTAAGAAACATTCGTCTTGTATGTTAACACCTATATGGAAAACAGACTCAATGTTGCACAAATATCACACAAGTACCTGACAAAACAATATTAAATTGGAATTATTAATTAACAAGTATTCTATTCGAAAAATTAATTCGTAAGGAAAATAATTTCCAGCTAGCTTTCAAGCACATCAGCTTTGTCTGATTTGACTTTCAGGATTTTTAAGGGCTTTCCTTGCAACGGAAAGCCCTTATTGTATTTCTTCTGGGGGTATAGGGAAATTATTGTTCCGCCAAATTTGAAAACATTCACTCGCTTTTAGAAATGGTCATATATCTA
>JAULBM010011114.1:0-11676 GCA_032357055.1 Geukensia granosissima
TTCCCTATTTCATCCCAATGGGAGAAAAACAAGGCCACCAGACATCTTGTTTTTGATTGGCTGATTCATTAAAAAATTTTCTCCTCTGAAACTTCTTTGCCAAAAGGCAGGTGAGCGATACAGGCTCAGCCTCCTGAGCCTCTAGTATTTAAATGTCCTGGCGGTATTACTTGCCAAAATATATTTGATTATTGTGTCCACACGTTTATAGGGTCAAAGCCACATATACAGGCGAGACATTTTTGTGTCCACACTTGTGATTAATTTATTTATAGCTTGTTCTCGTCCTGAATATGAATAAAATATTTGCCACTGGACATTAAACAACAAAAAATCAATCAATCAATTGTAATGTAGACTCAAACATGTTTGCTATAGCAAATTTCCATAATGTTGTAACTTTCACCATTGTTTGCACTGGAGCATGATTACATTCCCAGATTTGGACAGAACAGGTAAAGTTCATTTTGACAGAATAGCCCCCAACAGAAGACAATCCAATCTAATACGATGGTAGAGAAAAAAATGAAAATACCCACAGAGGATAACAACTGTGCCCTGTGTCTTGCCGAAAGTTTTGGTCATTCTGGCAATGTCTGGTGCTCATTCTTCTAAAAGTGAAACTACAGAAAAAAAAATGCTTTCGAATGGAATGTTCCAACACATTTTTATTTTGATTGATGACATAACAATTTAGCAGGGGTTTTTAGACAATATTTTAACATAAAACGGCATAACCAGTCTATTCATGCATAAGAGAAACAAAATCTTACATTGTCAAAACATTGATAAGGCCAAAGTTGTGTTTTTCTTTGTTTTGCATCAGCTTGCTGGTAGGTTTTTGAGGTATTTTTTTTGCAAAAACATCCCCAAAGAAAAAGTTTCAAAATTTGACAACTGTTGCTAAGAAGTTTGAAAATTGACAACAACGAAAGAAATATGTGGTGTTTTGATAAAATTTTGATAAACTACACACAGATATATCACTTAAATATTCTATTCCATCTAGAACTTACTTTAAGAATTGGCATTGACCCTGGAAGTGTTATGCATAAAAGATTATATCTGTGTTTTTTAATATTGTGTGTGTTTTCAGCTTGCTGGCTGGTAGGTTTTCAACTTTTTAGTTGACGCAAAACAAATATAAAAACAGGCACGGCCTATTCATTTGTTTTTTACAATCTCCATAGTTAAACCTTCAAATATCTCCCCAAGGCTTGAAATGGAATGTTTAACTTAATACCTTGATTTTAAAGTTACAATTATCAATGGATAACCATGTAAGATTCTCTATATATTTATAATCATGTTAGTAGTAAAACTATTTTTTTATATGATGTTTATTTAATAAACAGTTAAGACAAACATCATATAAAACAAATATTGAGTGTTTATGATTTTAGAAAAGGATAATAAACCGTTAAAACTACCTTCATATAACAAAACTTCATAATAGAAAAAAGTTGCCACACAATGTCAATTAGAATAGCAATGGCATAGCGAGTTCACTTTGAAAACTTTAACAGAGTTGAGATTCAGGTGTATTGCCTTGGGTACAAGTAACAATTGATTTGAAGATGTTTTATTTTTTCATTTAATTTTTTTGCTAAATTGATCAATATTTGACAGGAAGTATCTAGCTATGCAAGATCCTTATAAAGTTAAACAACAATCCTGGACAGTCTTAGCAATTAAATGCTTGTTTCTTGTTGGCACAATGTTTGGTGAGCTGTACAGGGATAACAGGTGCAGCATTCTGTGCCACTGGTCTTGAGAATTTGACTGGTTTGAAACTGTTAATATTTTGAATATTTGTGATGGGGTGCTGACAAAGTGTTTTTACTTTGCTTTCCATTTTTAGCTCACCTGGCCAAAGGCCATGTGAGCTTTTGTCATCACTTGGCGTCTGTCGTCCGTCCATCCGTCCTCCGTAAACTTTTCACATTTTAATCTTCTCCTCTGAAACCACTGGGCCCAATGGAACTAAACTTGGTAGGAAACATCTGTATAAGGTCCTTTATACAGTTTCCTCATTTCGTCCCGATCCGTCAACAAACATGGCCGCCACAGGCAATTCTTGTTTCTGATTGGCTGATATATTAAAAATCTTCTCCTCTGAAACTGCTTGGCCAAATGGATTAATATTTGGTATTGAGCATCTATGGAAGGTCCTTTATAAAGTTCTTATTTCGTCATGATTGGACAAAAAACATGGCCGTCATTGTAGATTCTTGTTTCTGATTGGCTTATATATTAAAAATCTACTCTGAAACCACATATGGTATGGAGCACCTATGGTAGGTTCTTTATAGTTTCCTCAATTTGTCCCAATCGGACAAAGTACATGGCTGCCATGGAGGATTCTTGTTTCTGATTGGCTGATACATTAGAAAATCTTCTCCTCTAAAACCGCTAAATGGATGAATATTTGATTTGTAGAATCTATGGAATGTGCTGTATGAAGTTTCCTCTTTTTGTCAGGATTAGACAAAAAACATTGTTGCTATGGATGATTTGTGTTTCTGACTGGTTGATACATGGATGTAAATAACATTTACGTCCCTGGTTGATAGATTAAAAAGTCTTCTTCTTTGAAATTGCTTGACGATGGATTAATTTTCGAACTGGAGCATCAGTGAAAAGTCTTTTATGAGGTTTCTTCATTTGGCCCTTATCAGAATCCATGGAGGTTTCTTGGTTCTGATTGGCTGATACATCAGAAAATCTTCTCTGAAATGGCTTGGCTAAAAGGATTAATATTTGATATGGAGCACCTGTGGCGGTACCTTTATAAAGTTTACTAATTTTGTCCTGATCTGAAACTAAACATGATCACCACGGATAATTATTGTTTCTGATTGGCTGAAACTGCTTGGTGAAATTGATTATTATTTGATGTAGAGCATACATGGAAAGTCCCTTACAATGTTTCCCAATTTCATCCCAGTCCACAAAACAAGGCCCCCAGGCAAATCTTGTTTCTGTTTGGCTGATTCATTCCTCTGAAACTTCTTTGCCAATTGGCAGGTGAGCAATACAGGCTCAGTCTCCTGAGCCTCTAGTTTTTTGTGCAAAAATTCAATATTTTAAATTTTGCTGCAATTTTTACATATAAAATGCTGTGAAAAAGGTTGTACCATTTCTTATCTGTTACTCCTCCTTAACCACTCAATAGAATTAAACTTTCACAGATTCTTTATCAATGAATATAGTAGTGCACCTATTTTATTTTTCCAGGAATTCAGTGCAGTAAATTATTCGTGCAAATTTGAAAGTATGCTGCAAAGATGGGGGGGGGGGGCAATAATTTATAATCCGATACTCCTTCTTAACCATTCAATAAAAATGAAAGAAATTTTTACAGGATCTTTACCAATAGAGGTAGTATTGCCCTTCCTATTCAAAATTTAAAGAAAATCAATATTTTTAGCTGCACCTTTGACTTTTAAAATGTGTGAGAAAAAGGTGAGTACCATTTCTAATCTGCTAATCCTCCTAAACCATTCAAAAGAAATTCCCGAACTTTTTGCTTTCAATGTTTAACTTTCTATGTAAATGGAAAGCAGGTGACACATGTCTTCCGGGGAAGACTCAATACTAAGTTTCTAATAAAAATTTAGGCAATAAATTGTACTGGATTTAATTCTTATGAAGAATCTGAAAATGATTTTTAGACAGATTTACATTGCAAATCCTTGTATTGCAATTGTCTAACAATTGAAATTCACTATGCAGAATTTTGACATAAGGACCCACAACAACCGGTAATATTTTAGCAAATTTTTGGTGGAAGTTTGATCATACTATTAAAAAAAATATACCGCACAAGTCCTTCAAATACAAACTCAAATAATTTCATTAATTAAATCAAAATTTAACTTAAATATTTAGAGAGTTGTGCACAGATGCACATAAAAGGTACAAAACCAGCGATGGCGGTCCCCTTTCAGAATTTTATCTGGATCTTAATTGACTGCCCAATAAAGCTGCAAGCAGGGGCAAACAGCAGCCCTATAAACAAAAACAGAGTTGCTTACACATAGAAAATAAATAAAAGAAAAAAAAACACTTTTTAAATTTAAAAAATGACAGTTAAAATCGACTCATTTCATATAACTTCAAAACCCTTTGCCAAGAACTAAAACACGACAAGGTTGTTTTTTATGAATTTCTTTTCAGTAGCTAACAATTCATGCCAAACCTTGGTGGAAGTTTCTAGGGTGGTTATCTACCAAATTGTACCGGCATGCCAACCGACCAATGGAGATAGCCCACTAAAGCTGAACTTAGTTTGTCATGAGATCCAATTTAACCTGAAAATCTTAGAATCTGAAACTATCCAATTGGAACCAAAGGTTGATAATATTGTCCTTGTTGGTCCTTGTTGATATAATAGCTTGCATGCCTGCTGAACAACCATGCAAGATGGCTGCTACAGTCGAAAAGGAAATTTACCTAGAAATTTTGTTGTTCCAAATGGCTTAACAAGTTGGAACCAGACTTAAGTGGAATTGCCCTTGTTTGGTTTGCGTCAATTTTTTTTTTCACCTTTTCAAAGTAAAGGTTGACTAGAAGAATTGCTTGCCTCGGCATCAATGTCCGCTACTTCCAAGTTTCTATTTATTCGGAAACTATACAAGCCATCTCATGAAACTTGGCAGGATGGTGTATTGGGGGATGCGCATTTTACATAAATAAGGGTGACCTTGACCATAAGGTCATTCAGGATCATCATTTTTCGACTTAGAAAATTTGCTTTTTTAATGAAAGTTACGTCCAAGTTTTTATTTCTCAGCAACTATTCTAGATGCCTAAAAGAAACGTTGGTGTAACATGCATGCTACAGATGTTAATGTGGTGACTCTGAGGTCATGGTCACACAGTATCATCATTTTTCAACTTTAAAAAATTTGCTTTTTTTTACTAAAAGTGATTTCCAAGTTTTGGTTTTCTCAGCAACTATGCTAGATACATAATACCTAATTGAAAAATGTTATGAAGCTGCATTGGTGTAATTACGCATGTTACAAATGGAAATGTTGATGAATCTTAGGATCAAGGTCATACACGAGAAACCATTTTAGATTTGAAAAAATTGCTTTCCTTTAGAAGTTAGTTCCAAGGTTTTGATTGTTCAGAAATTATATTAACCGCCTCCGTTGTGTAATGGTTAAGGTATCGACTCAAGGGCGGAAGGTCGTGGGTTCGATCCCGGCCCGGTCAACCAAATGACATAATATTAAAATTGGTATTTGCTGCTTCTCCGCTAAGCACGTGACATTCAGTTTCAATTCTCATGGTGTAAGTTATGTCCAAGGTTTCTTTTTCACGGAAACAGTACCTGATATCTAAATGAATCTTGTGATGAAGCTGCATGCATATATAATGCATGCTACGGAAGCATCGTTACATATAGATGATCTTCACCCCAATAGATCTCAGTTGTTTTGATTAGAAAATTGTTGTTTTGTTTGTGAAAGTTATGCTCATTGTTTTCTCAGAATTTATCTTGGATACCCAAAATGAAGGCATGGATGGAAGTTCCACTTTGGTAAATTTCTCTCAGACCTGTTATATTTGGGAAAATTGCTTAGCAACCGTACACAAATGAAATCAGAAGATAAATTGCATCAGTTGGAGTTAAAAAATTAAACAATATTGCAATTCCAGCTTAATTTGGTTAATTTCCTAGAAAAAGCTCACGCCTGTTATTTTTTTTAATATTACTTGACAACCATCTTTATTCTCATTACCAAATACAAAGGGACAGAGAAGAAAACAAATAAAGACATACAAAACTATATACAATATATACAAAGGAATTCGAAGATACCGAAGGTGCAGACAAAAATCAGTATTAAAAGTATAAACAGCAAAAGGTTAACCAAGAGGGCACATACTTTCATTAATGATTCTTATAGATTTACATTATCTATAAATCAGATTTTTCTTGTGTATAAATGATAAATTTTATAAAATTGCTGCGGTAAATGCGGACTTCTCAGGTGGTGTATACGGCCTCATGTTTTGTTAAGCATTCTTTCATGGGAAAAACATTGCTTAAAAAAGATTCGAGTCGAACAAAGTTTCACAGAAATTCGCTGTGTTTGTTTTAAGTCTAAAGCACTGAAAACATTGTTTTACAGAAATTTGCTTTATTTTTTTTAAATTTTGAAGCACTGAAAGGTTTCGTAACAATGTGCACATAGTTGTTCTCCCTTCTGTCTAGTAGTATGATTATGACAGTTCTGCCACAAAGCATAAACTAAGGGGAAAATCACCAAAATGTCGCTAAAATGAAAACCATTGTTGAGGTGTGGGGGATGAGGGGTTGGTGACATGATTGAAAGGGAATGTACCTGAAATTGAAAGGAAAAAAGGAAAAGGATGGCGGTCTAACGAGAGGCCAGGAAGAAAGAACAAAACGAGAAGATTCAAGTGGAAGTTTTCAAGATAACAAAGGTCCGGGATATTAATTGTAGAAAATTTAAAAAAGGGTTGCGTTAAACTATCATCAAACGTGGTTGGTGATTCTCCCTGGTTACATAGGCTTAGCAAAACTGAATGCCACGATATGACTGAAATAGACCCCAATCAGACAAACAAAAAAAATCATCTGCCTCTTTCAGCAGGATGCCAAGAACCTTGACCACAAAAACAGACCATTGTAATGATCCCACATAGGAGCAGTTCGACACACTGTGTAATCGCTGATGGGATAAACCCTATGGATTCATAACATCGATCTCACAAGTCTAAAGGTGGCTGGCAAATACCGATGTTAAATAGATGAGTTCTATGAGGTGTAAAATAATACAATGTATATTTTGCAGTATGCATTTTTGAGAATCAACGCGGAGTTTGATGTACTTCGACATCAGGTACCCTGGCGACTTTTCGCCTTTGAAATGAAAGTTCGAGTGGGATCCAGTCGACATGGTACGCATGTTACATGTGCGGTCGCGAGATCATCCGCGCTATCTAATGTGATGGAAATGATTTCGACGCATGTTCTGCCGGCAACCTGTATAGACCGGTAAAGCATACCCTTTAAAACTAATGCCCCGTTATGACCATCCGCGGCCACCTGTGCATGCACCAACAGAGCAAAGACAAATGCAAAACACACTTGAACTTACCAAAAGGTAAACACTATGAATGTGAAGCACTTTTCAAAATCTGGGAAGGCTCCGAAAAAGTGAGTCGGGGATGGGATGTTCGTTTAACGCTTGGGGGCGTTTGTTGAAACGCTAACGGATGTTCGGGCGTTCAATTCGACGCGTGGGGCGTTCGAAGCAACGCTTAGTTGCTCTCGACAGCGTTCGATCCTATAAATAAATGACGTTCACTGATCCTAATCAGATGAGGCGCTCGTAAAGGAGTTGCAAGAAACAACGCTTAGTATTCTAGTCAACAACTTGCAGCACCGCCTCGACAAGATCGGATTGGCAATAGCCCTCCCAATGTGTTCAAGCCCTTAGTTCAGGCTCAAAAGAGGCGGCTTCAAAAATAACCTAAAAAAGATTGAAAGGCTGCAAGCGCCAATGTTATCAATCCTTCCCAATCCGATCCGCTGCTTAGCAAACCAGCTGAAGACACCGTCATCCAAACTAGATCGGCACAGTATCTCAAACTCAGTACGACCCCACTGGTTGTTCACACATTTGGATTGAGAGTGGAAGACAACGCCTTCATAATCGGGAGTTCGCCGGTCGAATTCAATGGGGATAAAATCTTCGTGGATTAGGTGCGCTACAAAGGTTCAACCGGCCAGTGGCAACTTGTGGCGAAGAAGCGGCCGTATGTGAACTTAGATTATTATGAAGACATCGTGAAAAGAACCAGTGCCTTGTGCAGGGGCAAACTTCCTATGACTCCATTTGGGTGTCCTAAAAAGGTTCGAGTTGCCTTTATACATGACAGCGGTTCAGGATGTCACCGTGTCACACATTTACATACAAGCTTAAGATAACTTCGGCATTATATACCGGGTGTCTGCCGTCTGACCTCGACCAACTTCTAGATAGTCTGAAACTTTGTACAGGGGCCTACAGAGATGAAAAACGGTGTGCACAACGAAATCGTGACCATTCTTGAACCAATGACGAAGTGCAACCACTTCAACGACCAGGAGTTTAGGCATATTTATCTAACCTCCTACAAATAAATATTTTAGTTGTAAGACAACACGGTAACAGCCGAAAGTACGCAGTCAGTGTTCAGGGTCTTTTTAACACCCTCGCTAAGCTAGCCGGTCGGATGTTCACTTCCTCAACCAGAACATTGGGAGGTTGATTCATATGCACCGCCAGTGATGCAGCCTTACAGGTGTTGAGAAAGGAGCCATCAAAGCTGTTGACCATGTCATCGACAAAATAACACGCAAGCGCAGTGAGCCCACCCCTCAGCTGCGGGTGCGATTGAACAGCCTCATTTCATCCACGACCTCATGCAGCATTATAAATAAATAAACAGGATGACAGAAATGTTCAATAAAACCGAAGGATTGACCTTCGACGCAGACTCTCAAGGATTACCAGTTCACGATTACGAACCACAACCGGGTGCTTAATTCGATCAACAATGTCGGCCGCTAAATTACGGGTCTACATGAAAATCCAGGACCTGTTTCTTTATCCTGCCGAGAGTTATATTTTGGTAGAAGGGTGACTTCAAAAGAATGAAGGAACAGCATGCGCCGACACAGATCTCGTATTGCTAGTCCACAATGGTGTCATGTTCCGAAATGTCGAAGCACCAGTTTCAGATTTCCAGCCGGCAGATCGAGTACCTCAATGATCCAGGCGTCGCAACCACCACAGACGACTCCGTCCAGCATCGTCAAATCCCAAAACGGTGAACCGTGAAAGCGACGTTGAAACTTGCAAGAAATCAGCATGTCGAATTCAATGTTAGCGTCAGCACCGTGTTGGAATTCGAGCGTCAAACATATACTTTCGACCAGGGGACCAACGGCTACCTAGAAGGGGAACACGTCGTGAATTTCATCAGCATCAACAGCGTCCTGGATAACATTGACATTATCCATGAAAGCGATGTGAACGACAGCAAGCACTCAACCATCTACAGCTTCTTTCCCTATTCCCTCCTGGAGTGAAGAGAGCCTTGCTTTTGTCGCATAAATTACTACAACAAGGACACATACAGTCAGGGTTGAAGACGTTCCTCCTAAATTTAATGGTCGCCATCACGAATTGGTAAATCCATATGGTATCAGTGTATCTCAACTAGTTATGGACCTGTTACCTGGTATACAAAAATAAGCTGACCTCTTCTCGGACTGACGTTAACCCGGATGGGATTTTAATGATTCCACGACGGGTGTTACACGCAAGAAAGGGAATGCTTACCCTTCTGGAGCACCTGATCCCAGTCCTGATTTGTAAAGGAGTTCCTTTCGTTTTCCTTTATCTTTTAGTTTGTTTCAAATTTGTCTTGTCTTTTTTGACTAAGCATTTTTGATCTCTCAATCTGGACTCTTAAAACTCCCGAGAATCCGGTGTATTTACTGTGGCCTTAAGAACCATCAATCGCACGCAAGCAAACCTATCTCATCAATCATGCAAAAAGGCGCCCCGATATAACTCAGAGGTGAACACCTCACTATACGGTTTCATCCTCGTAAGGAATAAACTTGACTTATCATGAATGTGGTTTAAAGTTATCGAAATGTAAAGCTGATTAATTAAATACTGGCTACCAAACAAGGTTGTCATTTCACCATTCGTTTGTCCCACGCAAACCTGAGAGGCAAACACTATGTGGATCTCTGTCTTTTTCTTGAAGGCCTTATGGCAACCTGTACTAGTATATGTTTGTAATTAAAATTCTGATGTCATGCAATGATTTAGCATCCGTCTTTTTTTTTTGTTCATAATCATATATTGGAATTTTCGACAGTGTTCTACAAACTGAATTCAGCTATCGTGCACTTTGCCACCACAATATCGGTTGGCATTTTTAGACTGTCCATTCTACTACGGGAATTATTGCGTTAAACCTTTATTTAGTTGTTCCTTGAATGGTCATCATTAAATATACACCACTCTCTGTGGATTTATAAGCTTGCTCAATGATTTCCTCGTAAGACAATTTTAAATGGTAATCTCAGCTTATACCAGCTATTAACAGTTAAATATGTTAAGCTGCTAACAGCTGGTACAAGCTGAGATTACGACTATAAATATTTGGTGATATATTCAAGGGGTTCATAACGCCCCGCGAGATTCAAGTCCGTTGAATGAAGAACACGTCAAAAGAGAGTCCGTTGACCGAGTAATGCGCTGGTTAGTGACAAAAACGAGTGCGGCCACTATATTAAGTGTATTAGTATTCGTAAACTTGAGAAAGTTTGATCCAACATATCATTATTCAATAATACTGTTAAGCAAAGTCAAAGTTACCTGCACAAAAATCCTAAAAAGCAAACAACAATAAACAAACAAACAAATCTAACAAAAATTATGATGCGAAGCCCTTAAATTAAACTTCCTAGGTACATCACGCTGGTGAATAGACAAAGCCTGTACAAATTATCCACTTGTAAAAGTTTATGATATTGCCTTATATATCCAGCAATCTCGGTACTTGTGTTTGGTTGGTTGAATGTTTTGGCTGTTAAAGCCTTTGTTGCTCATTAGTACAGTGTAGGAATAGACCCCAACTTTATGACGTCACATAAAAAACTGTGCTCAGCATCCTGTACAAATGTTATGTTTTTTTTTTGCATATCGGTAATTCAGTATGGCTTCTAGTGAGAGATTTTGCGTTCTAATTCACCGCCTTGAAATCTCTTATTGTCAAAAGCTACCAAACCGATAAATATGTTTTGTTTTGTATAAGTTCAATGTGTTGTCCTCTACTAAACCGAACGGAAATTCAAGATAACCACAACAGTCGGACCTATAGTTATGCATTCACCCTATACGGAAAATTTCGTCTCATCTCTCGTTTTTGTAGGGTTCGTGTTACTCTAGCTTTAGTTTGACATAAGAAAACTTAATTTGTATGGTTCAAAAGAAAAATACATACAAACTACACCATTTGCTATGCAATAAGCGTGCAGGCTGTATGGGAGCATCGTGCCATTTTACATCGCATGAATTTACCATTACTTGATCGTTTATTCGACCAGAGGCAAAATGATGTATAATAAAACTGATCCCAATAATGTTAGATTTCTAGCAAAGTGAGGTTTTTTGTTTATGCATTTACATTTATGATTGTATTATGTAAGAATCAAGCATCAGCAAACCCCACCTAAATACATGTTATGTAACTGTGCTGATTTGATGTATATGTACCTAAAAATGGTTAAGGAATTTTTTGGTTACTCTGTTAACCTAAATTATTTTTTTTAATATACAACGATGGTCAATTTTTTTTTATATTGAAGGAGCAGGAATTTTACATTGCATTTTATATATCAAGTTATTTCACCCATTTATAGAACGAAAGAGAGTTTGCATTGGAACGAGTTAACTTTTGTGGGACGAGTTTACAATGGAACGAGTTAACTATAATTCAATTCGAAAGAGGTATCAGGTTAACTCGTTCCAATGTAAACTAGTCCCACGTTAACTCGTCCCAAAATATGCAAACTCGTTCCAATGTAAACTCGTCCCAGTCAAACTCGTTCCATTGTAAACTCGTCCC
>JAULBM010011125.1:0-11676 GCA_032357055.1 Geukensia granosissima
CAAAGTCGTCTCTCTTGTCGTAAAGTTTTGTTTTTAACCCGCCCTTGCTGTCAATTTCTAGGTGTAAGTCTAGATAAAAAGCAGACCTTTCTGTTTCTGTAGTATCTTTGATTTCAAGTTCAATGGGATAATCATTTTACCCAGAAAACGTTTGTCTACAAAAATACCAATGTTTTTTTGAATCCTTCTTTGGGTAGTGCTGTGTGATAGCTTATTTGTTATGTCCAACGGAATGCAACATGATTATCAGATATACTTACAGGGTTTGCATTTGTCATAACTTAAAATAAAATATGATGGAAAAGATAAAAACAAACTATAGGTAAAAATCAAAAAGTCATATATCAATAGTTTTTGGTCATGGAAAAACCTTTATTTGAATTGTCGATTTCAATGAATGTTAAGTCTTCAGTCTTTAATTCAGGCAATTGTATCACATCACCACGAAATTTGCTTAGAATCGAGTGCAATGTGCGAAACTTGTCGCAATGATTATTTTGCAAATATACACATTGTATATTCCCTTTTATATCAATTACAAAACGGGTACTCCATGTCAACGTAGGGCAACAATAAACTGTCTTCTTCTAATTCAGTTTACATTAACAGATACAGCATTTCACAAATGAACACTAATATTAAAAAAGGTTAGAAGTCACATATTTAATTATTTTATTATCTTTTAGGAGAGTTTTCTGAATGTCAACTTATAATTTGCTGGATGGTTAAAGCAGTTGTGGTGTTTTTTTAAATTTAATTTATATTTATATTTATATATTTTACGTTTTCCTATTCATAATGGTTTTTCATAACAATTTTTTGCTTTTAAGTCTATAAAAGAGAAAAAAATCGTATTCTATGATATCATTGTGTCATAAATATATAGTATAGGATAGAGGTTTTGTCTAGTTCAAAGTCTCCAAATAAAACTTTCACATCGATATTGATTATTTTTTCATGGTCGAGGTAAATCCTTTCAGTTGCTGACTATTTCTGTTTATTTTTTCGAATTCGCTTGTTTTATTAAGTTTACCGCGATATTTAAATCTTAATAACAAAATCCTTATCGCAAGGTATCGTGAGGTAACTTATGACGTCAGCCGAACTGAAATTTTTGTCAACGAAAGTCACATGACTGGAATTGTATAACCTTTTCTTTGCGCACGCGCGCATATATTTCCCTCGCTTGTCGGATTTTGGTGTTTTTTCCGGAGTTGTCCTAGTTTTTTCAGGTTCCTTTGACTTGTTGTTACCCAAATCAAGGACCCAAAGATGTCAGAAAAATATATGACAACACCTGAATATTCCCGAAAAACTAAAACGTAACTTCCGGTGAAATCATTTCCAGTCACGTTTTTACCTATCACTGGATCGCTGATGTACTCCTTTCTTGTCGACACCTCACGAAGTCCCCCAAAAACACCAGGAAACATGATGTTACATATATGCATACGTCAAAACAAATAAATGACTGATTTGTTGCACTTTGGGTCATTCTTCTGTTATAGAACATGAGTTGCATACCCTTCCGGAGCACCTGAAATCACCCTGATTTTTATAGGGTTCGTGTTACTCCAGCTTTAGTTTTCCGTGTAGTGTTGTGTGTTTTATGTTTGTTTTTCGTTTCATTTTAATGGCCATGGTCTTGTCTGTCTTCCGACTTAACGATTTCTGTCTGCTCCTTTGGTATCTTCGAATTCCTTTTATATGTTTTGATGTCTTTTTTATATGTACCCCGTTGATGTTATGATACAATTTATGATAAAGAGATATGCAGAGACAAATCACTTCTCAGAAGTACAATGAATGCAGTTTTATACATTGTACAGCTACTTTCCATGTATTTAATATCTACATCACATGAAGTGTACATAAAAAGTATCGGCATAATTCGTTATTATTATCTGTATCATTATTTAAGAATGTAATAACATTCTTTTTAAACAAACATTTTTATTGTTTCTATACTGTCATACTAATGTATACAAAAACGAATAATTCAAATCATTTAATAAATTCAGAATAATGTCTTACCTTTGGGTACATGTAACTGGAAAATTCAACTTTTTTAAAGTTCCATCTTCTTGGAAAAGGATTAATATAAGCTTTAAAGCTTGTTTCCGAATCATTTTTATTTATTCTAATGTTTAATATTGTATGTACTGTAACGTATATCTGTTTTCTGAATTATAATAAAATATGTTTACACACAAATTCGTTTGTTGCAAATCAGACCTGGGAATAGGTATTTTTGTAACTTGGAAAGGGTAGTTCATTAAAAGTAGACAGATATTTTATGGTATGATAGCCTTCAGGTAATTTATTTTAAAATAGAAAGAGTTTCTTTAAAAAGACTTACATTCAATGTATATGTGAGTGGTTGATCATCTTGAAAGTCAGGTCAGCAAAGACATTTGGTAGATTGCCATTTAGTAACCATTCTTGCAAAATAACAGGATAACAGTTCTGTTTGTTTTACAGAGAAAAAGGAGAAAATATGGGTTGGATACCAAGAGGACCATTCTTTTTTTCATAAAAGAAGGAAAAATATTGGTACTTGAGTTCTTTCAAAAAAGGATGGGGATTCTATTACTTGTAACGAGCTCTAGCCTGCCCCCCCCCCAAAAAAAAAATGTGTATACATTTAAAATACATTCATATATATGAATTAAGCAAATCTTGCCTCAATGTACATATAAACACGGAAGACATCATATCTACCAATTTAATGACCTCGACTCCGAACTTAAGAGTTATTACTTTTTTATTTAGAAAAATAACATTCAGAGGGATACAGCTTATCCATATATTGAAATTTTATGTCCGCCATCTTGGAAAATGACCACCATCTTGATTGTTTGGTGGCTAATGTGCTTTTCTATTAAAGATATAGTTAAACTCCAATCTGTCTAAGTTTTGTGGTTGTATCATAAACTGAAAGATTTTTTCACTATGCTACCGCGCTATTATAAAAGAGGCATGGGATCAGGTGATCCGGTATGGGTAAGCATCCCCTTTCCTGAGCGCAACATCCATCATGGAATCATTTAACTCTAATCCAGGGTAACGTCAATCAGAAAAGAGGCCAACTAGTTCTTGAATTACCGGTTAAAGAGAAAAAAAGGGGGATATGGTGTTAACATTCATGACACAAAAATCTCATATGTACAAGTAAATACCAAGCAAAGGAACAGCGCTTTGATTGCTCTTTTTCATCTCAAAGTCACAGTGGACCTTCAACAACCTTTAACTAGAGGAGATGCACTGATGCCATAGATATCGTCCAATTGCGACCCTAAAATTTAAAGAGGAACGATTTCAACTTTAGTTTGAAGTATCCTTGTAGCATTTTATGCGACGGCAGCAATGGTCTCATAAAAAACCTGATACTTGGAACAGGCATGAGAGTGTCGAATAAACTGCGAATCATTAACTTCGTAGGCAGGAGAAGCAGAAACATTGCCACACAAATATGGGAAGTTTTCATCCCGTTTGTCATTTACCTTAGAAACAAGTTTTCCCTCTTTGTAAATTTCGAGGAATCCATATAGGTATGAAGCAGATTTTATTGAGTATTTAGTTTCCTGACTTTATAGTTCGCTGATATATATTTGGTGGAGATGTCCACAGAACGTAGGATTATACATTTGTACTACATCATCGATATAGAAAAAGTAATATTAATCTATCTGTAGTTGATAATTTCTTTTTGTTATTATAAAATTACGTATACATAGAAACAAATCAATTTCATTTTTTTTTATTTTAAAAAGTATCTCAAAACCACTGGGTTGATGCCACTTCTTTTCACCAGAGGTTTCCGAATGTATTCAACAACCCGGCTTTTAGGCTTTTAGTGTTTTATTCGATGTTGTAGCATTTACGTTCTAGATTTAATTTTCCTATATTTTTTAAATTAACAATATCTTCTTCTTGGTTGGTGTACAAGTCTATTTAAAATTTACCACATATATTTTCTTTTTTTATATAACTAAATCTATAAGGAGCCATGAACGCATTGACATATTACATAAAGAAAAGCCATTGTCGATGGATTTTGATATGCGTTCTTATTTTTTCTTTTGCTTACTTTCTGAAATCTTTGTTTGGTTGTTAATTAATACGCTTCCTATTTGAATTTGTTTGATTATAATTCTAAGTATTTTATGTTTGGTCTCTGATTTCGTTTCGATATTAATTACTCCACGACAGGTGATGTGCGCAGCATACAGCAGGCTTTCTTCTGGAGCATGTGATCCAACTCGGTTTTGTAAAAGTGTTCATGGATTTCAAGCCTTTGTTGTGTTTGCGTTTTATCTTATAGTTTGTTTCAATTTGTTCTTGTCTTTTAAACCACACACGTTTAATTTGATCTCACACACGGGCTTTCTAAACTGGACTTCGTTTTGGTTTTGATGCTGTAATAAGTATTTTCTCCTTGAAAATCGTATATAGCTTTTTGAAATTCATACAATTTTCTTAAGGCTTGAGTAATGAATTTTTACATAAATTTGTCAAATGGAAACAGCTTTGACCAAATATCCATTAAATTATATGATGTCAAGTAGTCACAACCATGTCGAAATTTACAATGGGCACAAAAATAATTGATTTTTAAGAAGAAATTATTGATTAATATCCTTTTCACAAAACGATGTAGACAAACGCTAGTCTCATGAAACGGTTTTTTCTAGATGGCCTTTAACAGACATTTCCGTGGGCACTACAAAATGTTTGAGTTTTACCAAATCAAAATCTTATTGGCACCAATATCACCAATAGGACCATCCGGGTAACATAACTAGTTGAATTAATAATAGGGTTTCTACAAAGAAAACCTTTGAGCGAAATTCCTTACGATCCAAAGTTAAACTTCTTTCGGCGAATTCACTAGAAAAATGGCTTTATTAAAATTTATCATTTTGAAGCCGTTTTGATTGACCAACTTAACAAAAATATTAGTCTTACTAAGTCGATAAATTATAAATATTTCTCTAAATTTTATTCAATGTTTTTTTCAAATCTGGATAATTTTTTAATGTCTATTGGATTTTGAATGGATAATGGAGATAATTCACTTTGGCAGGTGTTTATTTCAAATAGATATTCATGATCTTAATATCCTTTTTAAGATCAAAAGTTAAATTGTTGGCAACTATATGATTTAAAAAAATATAATTCACATGTTTAACAATATATACATACTAACATGACTTATAACATCATTATCAATTTTCCGATTAAAATAATTTTTTTGCCAATAGCAAAAATATCTGAAGGAAGAACAAATACTTCCCATCAAAATCACGACATTCCTATTTACATTTTCAAAAAAGGTAATCCATATACATCCCATTTTAAAATTGTACAATGGCGATTTCCAAAGAGCAATGTTCAGACAGTAGTTGGAGTCATGCCAGCCATGAAATAGGGACACGCAAAAAAAAACTCTCTTAATGTTTGTGACAAAATTATTTTTTCCAAAATTTCCTTGGGCAAAGGAGGAGGATGCAAAGATTCCTATTCCGTTTATCCTTGTTAATCTTAAAGGTTTCTTCACTTTGACCAACATTTTTATACATTTTGAAAATGGGAGTTTTTTTCCAAAATTTCTTTGGGCAAAGGAGGAGAATGCAAAGATTCCTATTGCTTCAAATTACAAATAACGCCACATTAACAAGGGTAAGCAAGAACATTTTATAAACCAGACATTCTGTCTCTTCTTAAGTTAAATAAGAATCGAATCATTATCAGGTAATTAGCAGAAATGTACGGCTTTGATGTCAATCTAAAACGTTAACCTGATCTTAGGTCCATCCCAAAACTTTTGCCCAAATTTTTTTGATGCGTCGTATGCTTCATACTGTTATTACAGAAGACCTGAAGAACCGAGATGTTATTGCTTTCTTTTGAAAGGGGCCTGAATATCTACCTGCAGCGAAAATTAATTGGGTCGAATGTCTTGATGTGCACGCATGTGCAAAAAATGGATAAAAAAACAAACATCCAATGCTGTTTCCAGGATGAAACGTAAAATTAAAGAAGTTCATAAAACGTTTCTGGTTGTTCTGGCAGATAATTAAAGCAGCAAATAAAATTATTGTTGTATATCGAAAGTATTATAAAGATTTCATCCGCAATGAAATAGGAGGTTTTGTATTATGTAATGGCTTTCTCTAACAATTATTGAACCATTTCTGTCAATGTTTCCTTTTCTGATTCAGATTTAATGATTTTTTATATTCTTTATAACACTTTACCACACAGGCGTATTAGGGAAAAGTTTTCATATCTTCTCAATTGATCATTTAAAACGCCCCGTTGTTCTTACATATGAAAATGAAAAGATATCGGATAAATGTCAGAGGGACTCTAATCCAAACAAGAAAAAAAGAGTGATCTACAAATCCAGAGGTCTCCACAAGGCATTTAACAAAATAAAAAATTACCAATGTTAAATAAATATGAAAAATTAAGGTATACTATATGTTCATTTAAAGGAGAAACTCTCATTAGATGCATTAGAATCAAAATATAGGAAGTCAAATCTTCAAATATAACAAATGAAACATTCGAATCCAAAAAGGTCGAAATGGAAGCCAAATCAAATAGAAAGTCAACCAACTAGAGAGTATCCTTTTTAAAATAAATATACTTAACACAAAAACATGCAAAAAAGAAGATACATCTCCAATGAATGCTCGAGTTATAGAAAGCATGGGATTCGAAGATTACAAAGGAGCAGACATAACTCGTTAAGTTTAGAAACAGACAAGACCATGTCATACAAAATGAAACGAAAGACAGATACAGTGAAAACTAAAGGTGAAGAAATAGGAAATTAAGAGAAAATTGAAAAATTAGAAATCTTTTCATCAAAATGAATACTTATCAAGATACAGTCCATAGGAAAATGAAAAGATATAGGGTAAATGTCAGAGAGACTGCTTTCCAACAACGAGAAAAACAGAGAAATTTTACGAATCAAGAGATTTTCACTAGGCCTTGCAATTCATCACTTTGCCAATTAAATGTATTGCTTTCTAGCAAATGTGCAACCTTCAAACTTAAGCAATATTAAAATTTGGTTCAAGATATAATAGAAAATGTCTTCCTTGACATTTGTAACTATACAGATAGTTTTGCTGACAAAGCGTCCTTTAATAAACTGCATTTGGAAAATAATTGTCAGCACACGATTCCCAGTCTCGGTTTGCCTTGAAATTAAATTAATAGGGATTATTATATTTTGAAACAAAAAAAGAAAGGTTTTGGTTGGTTAGTAATTACGTACATGAACTTTTGAGCTGAAAGAGTTTGATTCCATATGGCAGTAGGTTGTTTAATAGACTTCCATTTATTCTGGAACGCAGTTATGGATTCCATATCAGCACTGTCGGTACAAATCGCTTTTAATGGCGAAAGACAATCATCAACTTTTTTCCTTCCCTTCATTATTTCAAAAGTTATCAATAAATAAATTTGCAACATTTGTAGAAATCATAAAATACTTTCTGTGTTTCGTTCTAGGATACATTTATTTAATTTAATTTAACTAGCATCTTTCTTTCCTGAACAAAGATACCATATAAAGATCGAGAAGAAAAATAAAGAAGTTTACAATACTTTAATATTTATTTTTTGTGAAAATCTTAATGCTGTTCAAGTTTTTAAACGCGTGACATTATAGAGCCATGCCAGGAACTTTTAACCTCTTCGGACTACCTGCGTTGGCCTCCACTATTATGGTTAGCACTTTTACATAGATATATGTCAGTTATTGTCGACATCTCCTGTTAAGTCTGACTTTGAACATTTATCTTGTTCATCCTCTTTTGAATTACAAACTTAAGGTGAATTATCTGACCATAGATGGATGCAAATAAAGCCACTATGATTTCTCGTTATTTAAACTGTTTGTTTTTATATTTGTCATTTTACCAGAGAGTAGTTCAAATTTTCTTGGTATTCTGAACATCCTGATAAAAAATTAGTCCTTATTACTTTTTTATTTTCATCTTCATAATGATTTCGCATGAAGTGCACACAAAATACTTAGGAAGGGGAAAGTATTTAGAACCATCACTATAATATTGTTAAAACGCCACATGTAGCACGCATCCCGAGGGCGACCGGGGTATAGAAATAGGCCGTTCGGTTTCTCCGCTCGCAGGTAGAACCCCTGCTTAAGGGGCGTCCGTTGGTTCGAGCGGGATGTATAAATACTCGAACTCTCCTTCTAAAAGATTGTGCCGGGGAAAGAATAGGCACTAGGTATCGCCGTCCTTGAGGCACTAGTCCTCTAAAAGGGGCGTCCCTGATGGTGGGGGTGTATAAATTCACAATCCGTCCAGAGTCAGACGTTAAATACACCCCGTGTTTAGGAAACGCCACGTCCTAAGCATGCTAAAGACCCCTTGTAACAGCTTTTTTTGAGTTGTCCGTAGACGGCCAGTTACAAGGCTTTTCCGCCATATCCAACCCGCAATTTTTCCAGTAGCAGTCTTAAAGTCCCTCCTTTACCGGCCCCTTTGTTACAGTCTACATATCGATTTATTGTTTGCTAACTTGTGTCCGTCGTGAATATGCTTGAAATATTTGCCACTGGACGTTAAACAACAATCAATCAATCAATCATCATATTATTCTCAAGAATCGACTTCTTCTCGTCCTGTGGAATCGAATTCAGACAGTTTTGGAGGATCTAATTCGGCGTGCTCACATAAGTCTTGTCTTTCTGCGAATTGTTCCAACTTTTAATCAATGTCGCTTATCTTACTGGTCTTCAGATTTACTTATGGTGTATTTTTTTATATTAAATATATAAAAGGTTTATAAAATGAGAGTATTATTACTTTCAAGCTCTTGTGCGTCTGATTTTCAAGCTTATTTATAATGTAATGTGCGTTTCCGCCTTTTATATCTAACGAGCATATTATCCCATGGCTAACGATTTCTAACAAGTTTTGCACTATGCAATAGCGTTAACGGACTATTATCTAACATGTATGTCCTTATCGATATTTAACGTTGACGCTAGACCATTTCCGTTTGAGGCGTGAGCGCTAAAGTTTGAAGATATCAAAGGGAAGAAAGAAATCACATAATCGTAAGACAGACAAGACTGATGCCAGGCAAACAAGACTGTTGCAAGACAGACAAGACTGTTGCAAGACAGACAAGACTGTTGCATGACAGACAAGACTGTTGCAAGACAGACAAGACTGTTGCAAGACAGACAAGACTGTTGCCAGAAGACAGACAGACGAGACTGTTGCCAGCAAAAAATTAATGTAATACAAACAAAGTACACACAACATTTACACTGAATTAAAGTCGGAAAAAACCAACCCTACAAATACAAGGCTGTGTTTTTGTGCTACTGATAAATTTACTTTGAAAATTAAAAATTTAAGAATTCGGATCCTCTATCGGATTCATAAAAGAGATATTACTTTTAAAATTCCATTCAGTCGCTATTAAAATAATTTTTTGAATTATTTTAAAACAGCTTAATTACTTAATCATAACGCAGGTTGACAATGTGTTCATCCAGTCTTCTGGTAGCACATGCAAATATCTAAACGTATCTGCGAGTAAATAGGCTATGGATATCTTACTCGATAGTAAAAGCTGGTGGCTTATCACTAATGGTGGTAGTCACAAAACAGTTTTTTACAAGAAAATTGGCAACTTATTATAAAACGATCGGCGTTATTTATGTTCACCCATTAATTAAAATAAAGGTTATTCAAACCAACCTTACACGAATAGAAGTTATCAAAACTCTTGTAGTTTGTAAAAAGTACATGTATCATTTATCGGAGTACTTAATAAAAACATGCTATTCCAAAAACAGCATTCCTCTTCATGTTGTTTTTCTCCCAAAAATTTAGGTGTTGATATAGTACATGTCCTCTATCTTGTTTCTTGCAACATATATTATTGTGTAGAGTGTTATGTAATAATACATATGACGAAAATACAAATGCACTCATATAATTTGATCTTGTTATTGATTAATAAATGATAACATTAAATGTTTTTTTTAACAATTGATTTTCGCTTAAGAATTACCATGCAGATTGTGATTCTTTTGCAGTTGCGTTGCCTTTTGTCCTTGTTATTGCATTGTCAATAGTAGTTACACATGTTGTAATTTAAAGATGCAGTAAGTATATATAATAGAAAGAACAAACTTAAGATATATTAAGTCAGCTGTAGCTGGATAAGATGAAAAATCTAGGTTGAAAACGTTGTTAACAAGACAAGAAGATGAAATCCCACAAAACACGTACATGTAACCCAGACATAAATAAAGACACCAAAGAAGAGAAAGAACATTTTTCTTCTTAGCATGTTTAGTATCTTTGATTACTTATTCAACAAAGGCCAAATAATTCTTACTTCCCCGTTCAGCAAAACATCAAGTAACGTTAACACAATTATAATTTTTGTAGTAATACATTCAAACCTGCTGATACTGTCATCGCGATGGCAAAAGGTATACAAACAAAACAATATCCTTTAGTAAATGACCAGAAAGGGTATTTCGAAATAATGACTTTTGATTCGACAGAAAATAGCATTGATTTAAATATTCTAATAGAGCCTACATTTGACCATAATTTCAAGACAAGTAAACAATATTTGTAGTGATGCTTTTTTTGCAGACAAGCAATTAAATATCAGTCGGCTTGAATGAAAGCAGTACCCTTCTCCTTTAACGCGACTGTATACATTACATCTATATCTCAACAAAACGAACGGTTTCAATAACACACATTGACATCTATTTGTTTCTTTTTTTTTCAGATGAGAAGTCAGTAGATTGCAGTAATCCCATCTGTTCGATTCTTTTATGTTACTTTCGTGTTTCTTAACTTGTTGTTATACGTTTCTTAATTCATGTGTTTGTGTTCAGTTATTTTTTTCAATTTTAAGGACATTTTGCTGGGAGTAATGGAACTAGAAAAAATAACCTTTTCTCTTTGTTTTGTATATAGTTTGTGTGATAAATTGTCAATATCTCAGTTTAAATTTGAAATAAATTGTGGTTAGCAAATTTGACTCAACAACTCTTATGCACCTTTAATCAAATATTGGCAACTTGCATTTCAATGACCATATACATTTTATGAAAAAGTTTCTAACCACGTTAGAAAATAATAATTGATTGATTGCTGCTCATCATCTAGAATGTAAAACCGCTTCTACACCGGTTGTGACTAAAATCGATTGCGACTATACACCGGCTATAATTACTGAGTAACACGATAGGTGCCACTAGTTGAGCAGGAGTTGCTTTCGGAGCACTAGAACTCACCCTGATTTTTGTAGGGTTCTTGCTAATCCATCTTTAGTTTTTAGTGTTGTGTTGTGTGTTCTATGTTTGCCTTTTGTTTCTTTATATTGAACATGGTCGTGTCTGTCTTCTGACTTAACGATTTCTGTCTGCCCCTTTGGTATCTTCGAATTCCTTTTTTCAGCCAAATTCAGGACGGGATGAGTCCAACTTTCAATTTGTAAACTTCCAATTCTATACCAGTCAAAAAAAAAGAATCGTTACACTGATTTCATGTTGAATAATTTATCAAAAAACACACTTATTTGATCAGAATTATTAAATATTACTAGACTTAACTTCAATAAAGATAAAAATGTTAACAAAACAGA
>JAULBM010011147.1:0-11675 GCA_032357055.1 Geukensia granosissima
ACAAACGTATTTAAGATTTATAAGAGTTATGTCCCTTAACATGAGTCTACCTCCTTAAGAAGCATTCAATTTATCGCGAACAGTCGGAGATAAGTTAAAAACATTGCATTAAGATACACGCAAACCTAGCGACATTTTCATGAAACGGCAGACATATCTCACTTCTGCTTTTAAGAGTTTACAATATATGTGGTGATCCTCTCTGCGTTCTCTTTTTCTTTAATCATATGTACCTATGAATGAAATTTTGGAAAATAGGAACAGCCGTAAAATGCATTTTGCATGATAATAACAAAAATATAATTTTAATCTATGCTCAAAATTAGTCATATATTTATTCATACGAAAAATCTTTGATTGAACATTTTTATTTGATAGTATGATGCTGAATCATTAAATTTAGAAATGCCTTTTCGTTGGCAACGGAAAATTACAAGTGTAATTGATAAATAAATTGAAGTTTTCCATATTAGACTTACATAAATAAAAGCTCTTAAAGTAGACAATATTTCACCAAAATATAATACTAGGACAAAATGCATTAAAAAACGAATGTCTTAGTTTCGCAGAACGCAAGGTATAATGGTATATTTAAACCTAATATATGATTGTTAGCGGCGTTTCATTGTCTTTGATGCCTTTGTAACTATTGGTAATGAGGGAACTCCTGACCACTCTTGCACGAAGTGCTGTGAATCATTTTTAATTAATAATCTCTTCCGATGGAACATATCTAGATATTGAAAATTATTAGCCAAACTATATTTAATGTAAATGTAAGTACTAATTAAGAATACATTTACGAAATTATTGTACATACCAATGGCACATACTAAGAACAGGACCAGGAACAAGAGGTGGCAATTTGTCTTCATTTTTACTCTGAAAGTACATTAAAAAATCAGACAATTGTTTGAATATCTGTATATGAGTATATTGTTTACATTTAGTTTTTATGTCTTCATCGTTCCAATATTTCCCAATCATTAAGTGACATTTCATTCAATGAGCACTGGGCCAAAGAAAATTGCCAATAAAAAACCGACTTTGTCTTTCAGATTTAGACTTGAACTAGCTCAGTTTTTTGGAGGCTTATTTTCTATTTATGAATTGGTTATGATTATATTTTTCTGACTAGAATGCGTAATATAATGGTAAACGATTGCCCATTTAAGACACAACTAAATGAGTTTTGTTGCAATCAGCCCCGTTATATTAAAAACAAATAAAAATTCCAACCTTGAACATTCAATATTTAGATAGTGTGATCAATTACCTACTGTCATATAAACATAATATCACATCCACGTCATGCTTCAGGAAATTTAAAATATTTTATGATCGATTCATGTTGATCTGGTCAATAAAGCATTTTCAAAAGATGGCAACATATGCTGAAAGCAGGTCAACAAAAAATCCTCAACAAGGATATCCCAAATCAAAAGACTGTCATATTTGAAGAAAATCTCATAACATGTTCATGTATGACTGAAACAAAGAGGAAACACTCCTCGAAAAATATAAACCAAAAACTAGCAAACGGACAAAAATGCAGCAATAGAGGCATAGTAAATTAAAGCTATATCAAGCCAGAAAATTGCACAGAAAAATTAAATTTACCCCGACCGTGTACTGAAAGAAATTGAAGAACACTTTGACTACTGAGTAACACGACGGGTGCCACTAGTGGAGCAGGAGTTGCTTACTCTTCCGGAGCACCTGAACTCACCCCAGGTTTTTTTTATTGGGGTTCGTGTTACTCTTACCTTAGTTCTCCGTGTTGTCTTTGTATTATTTTATTTAAGTATTGTATAGTGAAAGGTAGTTAGTCTATCATTTGTGTACATTAAAATGTCACATTCGGTTATGTGTTAGGGTTAGAGAATTTATATATACCGATCGTTAATAAAATTGGTAGTGTTCTAGAGTTAGACAAGAAACATAAACCAATCAGCTAATAATTGAACTTCCCAAAACAAATGAATTATCACCGGGTTTTTACTACAATGAGTAACACGACAGGTATCACTAGTGGAGCAGGAGTTGCTTACCTTTCCGGAGCACCTGAACTCACCCTGTCTTTTGTAGGTTCGTGTAACTCCAGCTTTAGTTTTCAGTGTAGTATTTTGTTTTCTATGTTTGTCTTTTGTTTCGTTTTGTTGGCCATGGTCTTGTCTGTCTTCCGCTTACGATTTCTGTCTGCCCTTTGGTATCTTCTAATTCTTTTTATGTTTATGTCCTCATTTAAAATAACATGCAATATGTAATTTCTATCTTAAGGCACGTTCTGTATGAATTTTTTATCTGCTGGTTTAAGTCAGCTATGTAAAATGCAGATGATCATGTGACCGCTTTTAACGAATCAAATCACTAAAATTTGCAATTAAAACATATTATTTAAATTTCGTTGTTTTTTTGGGGGGGTCGGGTAAATAGATTGATATCATCAACGAGTAGGCGAATATCTTTATTTCTTGAATTGATCGTAACGAATTAAAGGAAAAGGCGTACATTTTCGAAACACGAGCTGAATACGTCCCAGAAATTCATTATGATCAATTGTTCCAGAATGAAGAGCATCTCCTTTACTCAAATACAGTGTGCAACGTTACATAAATCAAAATTTCCTATTGGAAAAGGCTTCGTGCAACCTTGTCTCTCAAGACCTGTCAACGACGACAAATGATCTTTTTTAGATACCTGTTCAGAATAAACATAAAACAAACATTCTTGCAATATATGTGTCATTGATGTTGCACTTCTGAATTTCAGATTTGACATGCCAATTGATAGAAATTAAATTATGTTTGCTTCTTTGTTGATTCAATGTTGCATGATTACCTAAGTAACTTCAAAATAATATTACGTTGTAAGGATGCTAGAGACTGGTTAAATTAAAACCAACAAAAGGAAATCAAATATACCAAATCCGACTAAGTGTATTACTTTTCGGGGCCTTTCCGTTTTTCAGTGTTTTAGAATTTTAGCAACTGCAGCAACTGTTTGATAAATTTCATGTCCGACAACAATAAAATTCAACATTTTGGCAATATATATGTGAAATTCTTTTGAAACATTGGTAAATAAACCTAATGGCTGCTTAGAATATGTCAAAAAAATAAAATTGGAACTTTCTTAATCTTTAATTCTATAAGTATTTCCAAATTTAGGATACATTTCCGTTTTTTTGGTAGTGTTGTTTATGACTGTTCAAGTAGACAAACGTCGTTGTAATTCAGTTTTATCTTTTTGAACTTCATCATACAAGAAAGGTTCCAAAACAGCAGGAAAATATTATAAAAAACTAATTTATACTAAATTTAAATCCATCTAAGTACACCTGTTAACGGTTAGCAAATAAATCATTAACTTTAATAAAGGACTACTGGACATGGTGATACCCTCAGGGGCTTTACATTTCGTCCGCTGACTACTAAGGACTTACAGTCAGTCAGTAAAAAAAGCTATCAAAACGAAATGCTGACTTCTGGACCTTGTGATTACCCAAGGGCTTACAGTCTATCAATACTAGTAACTAATGCTGCCTATCGTCCCGCTGATAATATCAGGGACTTACAGTCCACAATCGAAGTGCTGATATCTGGTCCTAGTGACGATCTCAGAGATTTATAGTCTACCAGCAATAAAAGCGACGTGCTGACTACGGGACCTGGTGGTAAACTCAGGGACTAACGAAGTGCTGGCAACTGGACCTAATGACAAGCTTAGGGATTAACAGTCCCCAAGCATGAGCAAAGTGCTAACTACTGGGTCTGGTGGATGCATAAGAAATTACAGTCTACCAGCAAAACTAAGTGCCGACTACAGGTCCTGGTGGTAACCTCAGGTACTAATAGTTCACCAGCAATACTAATTAATCAAGTGGTCACTATTGGACCCGGTGGTAATATCAGGGATTACAGATTACCAGCAATAACGAAATGCTGGCTACTGTACATGTTGATTACCTCAGGGACTTACATTACTAACAGTTCACCAGCAACAAACAATGAACGAGTTTTTTAATATTGTTAATTGTTTTGAATATCTATGAGTTCGTAATTGAAAATAATTTCAAAGGTAATAAATGTCATATATTTAGATTATCCAGGAATAATCTTAGACCAAATTAAAGAAATAAGTGTTGATTTTGATTTACATTTATTTGGAAAAATCAAAAGGCCATTGGCTAAAACAAAAATGTGTTTTGCCTTGTTAAAAATAAATGCTAAAAGTAAACTTATCATCTTCTGTTTTTATATTAGATATACTGGCTATTTATTATTGTCAGTTCTTTTTTGTCCTTGAAACATGTAAGGTGTCCCACTTTTATGGAGATAGCTTCTCGCGACCTTGTCACTAATCAGAGAATTAACTTATTGCGTTAAAACAGTTTGATGATGGTCTGTGCATATAATACTCGATGAACCTATTTTAAGATCCTTAGAGCTTATATTTCTTATGTGATATATCGCCAATAAATAAAACAATGAACTTGAACTTGAATAGTGCGGCATTTATACAGCAGAAATGATATTTACAGAAATATTGATTTTAATCCTTTAATATCATTGTTTTTGTCATTAAACGCTCATTTTTTTATTTCTCATTATTGGGGAGGTCTTGTTTATGATTCAGCTGACGCGCATATTGTTTTTTTCAATTGTATCCAAATGTCCCGGTGATATATTCGAAATACAAATATTTTATAAAAGGAGGCAAAAGATTCTAAAACTATAGATAATAAAGATCTGGGCATATCTTACACTTGTACGTGAAATTATATGTGTTTCCCCCTTGTCACCCTGTGCATTAAGCATATTTTTTTGTCGAAGAGGAAACGATCAAACTCGAAGAAGATATGTTAGGTCTACAATATGCACTGATATATGAAACTGTCATGTCCTTCATGTCATTGTTAGCAGGATAAATAAAATATAGATCGGTAATTGCGATTTTTTGGTAAAGGAAATATCTTTATCATGTTTATAGTTGAAGGTGAACCGATATTTTCCTTTTCTCCAAAAGTCCTTTAAACGCGCCATGGAATACCATCGTGTGTTAGAACACAAAATTTGTTACCAAAATCTATACACTTGACCATAAATTAAAGACCACCAAATTTTTTGGTGATTTTTTTTGGTTAGATCAAATGTATCCATTATTCATTGTTGAAATGTGTAAGTTTGTTACATAAACATGTGTTTTGTTGTAATAGACAAATTTTTGAATCGATAAGAAAATAACAGACCGATAAAATTAATTTTCTGATATCCCCTGTACCTAAACAAAACTCAAGTTTGACAGCCAGTACAAATCAATAACTAAATTTAGAGTACTGGTAAAAATTTTAACCTTGTTACTGATATTAAAATGGTACGTCAAAAATTGTCCAATGCAGAGAGAGAGCAGTTGAAATGGTAAGAGAGACAGACTGCTGAACGTTTTATTTTAACCACTCCTTAATTGTACAATTATTGTTGGTGAAACTGAGGATGTAAAGAAAAGTCAACAGACTGGAAGACCTGTGATAACTACTTCAAGAGAGTATAGGTTACTGTAAAAAGATCCAATCAGCACTGCAAACATTTTGCAAAACCACTGGATTGTTAAAGGACGCATAAGCAGACGTACCGTAAACAGAAGTTTTACATGTAACCATTCCAGACACAAAACAGCATGATTGCAATTTTCACTTGACAACATGAGATGAAACGTCAGGTCTTGGCAGAGGGTGCGATGGTACGATGAGAGCAGATTTTTGCTGAAAGTCGTTGATGACCGCGTCATTGTATTGTCGATCAAGAAATACAGCATAACAACGAAATCACATTCTTGGAACCACTGCTTTCGGTGGAGTCTGTATAAATGTATTGGGATGCTTTTCCCTTGTCTTGTTTGTGGGTGATCCCTAACTTATATTAATTAGTATATATTTAATTTCCAATGGTAATGCGTAAAAAAGAATTAAAAAGTCAAAGCGCATACGAAGATTGTTGAACCATAATAAGAAAAATTGAAAAAGTACTTAAATATTATAAGTTTTTAACAATTCGTCAAAATATTCTCATTTTTGTAATTATGTCTAAAAATCTGTCTAAATAGCCATAGTCAAAGATCAGAAACAGTACACAATACACTACTCATTTAACTTAATATTGAGCAACAAGAACCATCGGAGAACAAAGGCGGATTCGAATGCTGCTCTGCTCTATTAGCGTTGGGATACTAGTATCGCATAAGCTGAAAGAAATATACTCCAGATGCAGGTGCAACTTGATTGTTGCTACATAAATGTAGATAGTTTGGAGTGGGGAAATTGAACTGATATCTTTTGACTCATATCCTGTCACGTTGTTATTATCACTTTTTAGATGAATTCAAATTATGAATTAGAGAGAGCAGTTTCTCAAGTATCCTTGATTTCAGTTACCATAAGCATATACGTTTAACATAAAAACAAGGGTTTGAATTATAGAGTGAAAGTACATCATCCACATAACGAAATATGAGACTGAGGGATCGGATCAAAGTGCTGCTTATCCTCTAAATAAACGACAAATTGTGTGGAACTTAAATTTAGAGATATAAAATTAGTCATCATTGAAAAAAGGGGGAAAATGTTAGAGAGACTGCACTTCAACCACAAGAAAAAAAACAGAATAATTTACAAATCTAGATGTCTCAACAAGGGTAGCCTGGGTGACCCATGACCTAGTTTTCGAATTTTGCGGCTAGCTTCACATAAACCCTAAATCAAGTCCTGAGGCAATCTCCGGGACAGAGGATATAGTACTTCTGGCGTCAGACGTATGCACCTCTGTCATACGTTATCCGCCATTGTTGCCTAAATTGCGACGTCAAAACGTCAAGTAATTATTGCATCACCATCAGGTATCAATGATATTGGCCGCCATGAGAGGAAGCTCTTTAAATGGCGTTACCACCAATGGCAAAGACGACTACTGGAGCCGTAACTGAAAGCTTGGATTCTCTGCGTTCGGAAATGGGGCCTGGAAAAGATGTTTTTCAAATCGAGGCCTCCCAAAGATCTTGGGGCGTCCTAATTTAAACAGGACTTAAAGAAATGTGAAGAATGTGAATTGTGACGTCATAAAAAGAACAGACGTCTAGGTGTTTTTCGGCTTTTTTACTGTACCACTTTTTAGCGCCATTAACAACAAATTCCCCTAGACTCGATATTCTCAATCGGAGTATAACGCATGTATGAGAATATAGTCTGGACAGGCCGATACTTAAACCACTTTTTGCACCAATATTCTTCCGAATAAAAAACAGTTGAATGAATCCTAGTGGCGTCTATCGATTGAATAATACTACTTAAAAGAGAATTCATCTCTATTTTAAAACCAAACAGAATTAATAATATCCGGAAACGAACAAAATGCTTGTTAATAAAGATCGCAAGGGTAGATCAAATGTTACATAAAACATATCAATAACGAGGGAGTGATTTACAGTTAGTAAAACACAATTTCTCGTCTTGTAGGCTGATTTTTTTCATGAAAACTTGACTCAATGACGTTTAGGTTTCAAGAATTCAATTTACGTTTTGGACAAATTTCAGTATTCAAGTTCAGTGCAACACAAAACATAGTTATTAATTTCTACTGTCGTGTGGGTAAAATTGACATTCTTGGGTGTTAAGATATTTTTAATTATTTATTATAAATTTAAAGTATTGTTTAATTTTAAAAAGTATGTGACTGTTTGTGTTTAACACCTCTTTAATCCGATGAGAGAAATCGACCTTATCAAGCTGGGACATGTGACATTAATTAATCCTTTTTACAATGAGTGTAAATTGCAATCTCAACTTTACATGTACAAGTCTGTTCAGTTTTTAAATGTTTGTATTTTGCTACTATATTCGTTCTGTTATCCATAGTTACATGCTCTGTATAAATGTAAACTGTAATTTAATGTTCAGGAGTCTTGGAAATACCTTCCGGTCTCGTGGAAATTAAAAGTGGAAACCAAAGACAAATTTGAATTTTTCTAGTTACTATACGTAGTGCAAAAAATTACATTACGTCACATATGAATTGCTTGATTTTTGGAATCAACACTAACATGTTAAGTGGCACATCATTTGAAGTTATAATTACTCTCAATGTCATATATATATATCTAATTTTTGACACCTTGCAGCTACAATATTGTACCCAATGACCGTTATGGCATGTCCTAGTTTCCCTGTTTTTGTAGATTAACATAAATGCTATTTATGTTAATTGCAACTGGCAGAACAGGATGTTTCTTGTATCTTCATGTAACCTAATACTATGGTAAATGATTTCTGTTGCCCAAAATCCCGACTTGCTGTTTACGTATATCAGATATTTAAGTAAATTTTACAATTAATGCAATTAATTTTTAATCATGATGCTCTGAGTCTAGTATCGGAAAGCCTGGGGTTCCCAAGAAAAAAAAACGTACGGAAATCAGGAGTGTACCTACGTGGTTCCTGCGGAAATATGAGTAAAAATATCAAACAGGAACATTCGAACGTTTTGATTAATTGATTGATTGTTGGTTATTTAACGTCCAGTGGCACCAAATATTTAATGCAGATACGGCTATGGACTAGAAATTTTGAATTTTTAGCCTTCTCGTTTTCGAAATCTACAAATTAGATATTTTACATGCGTTAGGCATAAAAATAGAATTAGGTACTTTTTATAGTACAGCTGATATGATCATGATGATATGTTAAAAAAGCGCTATGTAGTTGACTACATTTTGCAGCTAATTTTATATTGCGTGTAATTATACTTTTCGAGGGGATAAAATGTATGTGCATTGGTCATGTTGCTAAGCGTATATGTCAAATCCTTGAACATTGACATTGACTTCAATAGCTCATAAGCAATAATTACGACAATAATTACAGTAATTTATTATTAAATTGTCACAACAAAATATTTTTCAAATATAATACTTTTTTTATCGTAGAGTTTTTTTTTTACAAAAGTTAACTCCTATACAACTAACGAATCCATTTTTCAATCATCAGGAAATTGCCTTTTGAAAATTATATTATGCTTTACTAGTTTTACTAAGCCTGCCAAAATCGAAAAACTCATTTATTTAACTTTGATTAAATTATCATATCCGTAATTTCAAAACGTCATTTTCACGTTTACAATTTAAGTGAGAGAAAACGAATCTATTACACAGGAGGTTAAGACGAAGATAAAAACGAAAAGCATGGGAGACAGAGGATGGGAGGTGGAAAAATGCTATAAGACACGAAAGTATGAAAGATGTTATGCACAGTAAAAATGAGATATTTATAAGAATATAATTTGTCCATTCAGCTAGCGAATCTGTTAAGTTTAATGAAAATACTATATAGAAGTAAGAAATAATTTAACGAAAACAACTCACAAAACAATTAGAGGCTACATGCATGTCTACCCATTGGTTTAGAAGACGGTGTTTTATTTTCCTACGTTTACCTTAATACAAAACAGAGGCTCCCATTAGCTTGCATTGCATACCTGACAGAGACTCTTCAATGATTCTTGCAAGGAAAGAATAGTGTTCAAAATTTTGGCAGAAGACGACAGCTGGGTCAGTAATTTCACACAAGCAGATGCGAAAGTAAATCTCTCTTATATTTCTACAAAAAAGGGGATGCAGAATATAATTCAAAAACTAGAACATAATACGAAAGTTTGCAAAGGTTCCTAGTCTGAACTAAGTTTGGCTGTGACGGTCATCTTGGTTGGCGTGCGGGAATGCTGCACATGAATTTGGTAGCCCATCATCTAAGGACCATTCCACCCAAGAAACAGCTGATTAATATGTTGGAAGACATCATATAAAGACCATTCATCCAAAGTTAAATTGCAATTGACTCAGGAGATATAATTTTTAGGTTGTAGCATCTCCAGAAAAAATACGGTATATCACATTCAAACTTTTATGGAAATGTGGTATATAAATCTCGTAAATTTAAACACAACCCGTTTGGACTTGTCAGTGTTTTTAATATACTTACACATAAGAGTTATCTTTTTAACACTTAAAAGATTTTTAAATATATTCGAATTGGATTCAATATAGATTCTCTGCTCAATAATTTACAATAAAACTTATTTCAGTCAGTATTTTGTGAAATTTCGATTCTACATGCTGTCGATACTTTTTTAAATTTTGACACTTGCACAACACTTTGTTTTCCTTGGATATGAATAATATTTTTACACTAAAATCCAATTGGACGTGTTTTGATTGAAGTCCTAGCTTGAGAGAAGCAGATTTATTATCAACTGTGTTAAGATTTCGAACAAACTGTCAGAAACAGCGAATATGTTTTCGAGGTCGATACATCTTGTTGTCTCTTGTATTATTTGTTATTGTTCCGTACTATGTATCGAGTTCAATAGTTCAATCTTATAAATTGGCTTTTAAATATCGGTTTTAAAATACAATTTACCAATATTGAATAAATTTGGAAAAAATTTGGGAATGCTTTGTTTTAATTTCAAGGGGTAACATCTCATCAGTAGCATTAGGCCCGACAAATAAGAAGTCAAAGAACCAAACAGAGCAAAAAAGCATTCAAATCCAAGCAAATGTAAATGGGAAGCCAAATCCTATGGAAGGATAAACCGTTTTGTAACACCACTGTCAGGGGAGGGTTGACATGTTTTACCCCACCATACGGCAATCCAGTTTATCCATGTTTAAGTGTTACTTGTTTTGCATTTTGTTACTTATTTGGATGATGGCTGGTATATTTGAATATCATCACATTTTATTTTTACAGGGTAAAAAACCGTAGGGTGTAGACATTACTGAAGGTCACAAGGCAACCTGTAGATGTTTGAGATTAACACGTTTTTGATGGCTGTCTTATCGACAATCATAGCACATCTCCTTTTTATATCAGACAATAAGATTTTTAAGTGAATTTCCCATAGGTTACTATTTGCCTTATTACAAACCCGTTTGCCAGCTGCAATTTGCTCAGTAGTTTCTGATCAAAATATTTTCCCTTTGGTTCTGTATTAAGATAAGTTCGGCTTTTCAGTCATCTTGTTGGTTGTTAGGCTGTCAGGGATGCTGGACACAGTTTTGGTAGAGATCATAAAAAGATTATTCCACCAAAGGAGTAGGTTCACGAAGGGCCATTTTTTGCCCTCTCTTAAAACTAGTCTTTTGGTGATATTCTACTAAAACAAGCTTTATTTTGGTACAAAATGCAATTTTTATTTAGTTTTTCTCAATTTTGACTATTTTTGGGGCAAAATTGTTAAAAGTTATGAAAATTTAAGTATTTCTGGAAATAATCAACTAACAATAAAGACAACGCCTTATAATTCATGCGAACAACAAATAACATTTATTTAAATTCAAGTGTTTATATTATTTAGGTTTTAAGTCATATTTTTAAAATTAGAGTAATATTTGGGGTAAAAAGTGCATTTTTTAACGAAAAATTACCTATTTCCTAAAATAATCAATAGAAAACTAAAAAACGCCGTATAATTCAAACAAACAACAAATGACTTTTATTTAAATAAAATTGTTCATATAAATAAGTTTTTTACCATATTTCTAACATTAAAGTAATTATTTGGGATAAAAATGCATTTTTAACGAAAAATCACATATTTCTTGAAATAATTAATATAAAATAAAAA
>JAULBM010011158.1:0-11282 GCA_032357055.1 Geukensia granosissima
ATGGAATTTTGTGAACCTAAGACAAAATTATATTTTGTACTGAACGACCGAATTTCGTAAAATATGAGATGGAAATTAACAATCAAATTGAAGATATTGGTCGTTTATAATAACGTGTATTAAATATGTATTACAAAATACAAATATGCTGCACTGTTTTGCCATTTCCTTGATTTATAACTCGTCAGCAGTGTTCAAAGTCTAAATGTTGGATATCCGGTTGAAATACAATGACATTTAAAAGGCACAATTATCGAACTTTTTTTGTACATGGACGGTGCAATGTTGTAAATGGTTGCATTTTAAACACTGCCTGGACGAGATTTTTTGTCAATATATATATTTTTATTTAATGTGAGGTAAAATGACTCTTGAAATATTAATCAGAAGTACATCAAAAGAATTCGAATATACCAAAATGACAAAAATAAATCTTAAAATATAAGACAGACAAGACTAAGGTCAACAAATTGAAGCGATACTGAAAACAAAACTAAAGCTGGAGTAACACGAATTTTACAAAAACTAGGATGAGTCGTAACAAGCTATTGCAAATGGATATTTTACGGGCTGTGAGCGTGGAATTATCCCAACACGAGGATCAGCGATATCGTTTGTGATGATACGTTTTACGACAAACGGACGCCCCTTTTACATGTTGAGAAAGGTGGAGAAAGTGAACGGCTTATTTATATACCATACCCCCCTCGGGAAAAGAACAATGACGACATATTACCAAAAAACTGTATGTACAACTAAATACAGGGATAAGCAACAGGAACCACGCTGAAAAAGCAATGGTGGTCTCGGGTGTGTAAATGGACAAGTTGTAACTGCATTTTGAAATCTACTTCTATGTTGGTCATTGTCAAATCTCTTCAAGTTTATAATAAGGATAGATAGAATAGTAGAATAAAAACCTGTAACCCAGTGGTTGTTGTTGTTTTGTTAGTCATTTATTGTTATATGTTCACAATTTTTGCTTTAGATTAGGTAGATTGTCGTGTTTTATATATAGTTTCACAATTTGTATTTTGGGGCTTTTGAAAGCTTCCGTTATGGTATGGACTCTGGTTCATTGTTGAAGGCCATAATTGGACCTGTAGAAGTTAAAATTCTACTGTCACTTGGTGGGTGGCTCTCTCATGGACAATCATGCCATATCTCCTATTTTTATATTAATAGTATTAAAACTTTCAACTCGAACACTGCTGTTAAGAATAATCTAACTGTACAAACTATAAAAATATAGATATGAAAATACAGTTGCTTTAAATTGCTTTTTACATGAAAAGAACAAATATTATTAATTCTAAATTTAAATCTAAACTCAATCGTTTTAGAAGCTAACTGTAAGTCTACATTTTACTAAGGCCACACCACATTGATTATGAGTTAGTCTGGCAACTTTATGGAGAAAATTGTAGCGAGTGAGCGAAATTTTTATATAAGATTTAAAAAAAATAATTGTTTTTTTTTTAGATTTAAAAAAATAACTTGGAAGTGGCAAAAATTTAATCGAGCTGGAAGTGTTTTGTGTATATTTTATCTAAAATCAGGTCTAACTGGTTCAGAAAGATAATAGTTCAATTCTTGGAAAATGCCGTTTAATTCAAGAAAACGTACATTTTACACGTAAGGCAAATCATCTGCATCATAATGATTGATATTTATACTACTTTCTCAATTGAAAATGGTCATTTCCGACGAAGATTTTCATTATCAGTCTTGCAGATATCAAAATACACGTGCTAAATCCGACTAACAGAAATTAATTTGCCGTGACCTGATAAAAATATTTTGGAATTTCATATGAAATTATTGTCGTATCTTAATTTTGTAATTCTTTATTTATACATTCCACACGTCATCAATCTTAAAATAAAAGATTTTTCAACATTAAAACTTAATTATATAAACAACTAAACGGTTAGGGTTCATTTATACTTCACCGCGCGATCGTCGCACGAACATCGCGCGACTATATTGCGTGATTTTCGCTGGGCAATCGTCAAACCTCGGGTGACTCCGCTACTCTACCTCAATCCCACGAATGTAATACGGGATTTGATATGTGTCTACGGGCTACATTAATTCACCGGAAGTTGACCGTGTCACCTGTGAGTGTATATCCGAATTTAATATAGTACCAAAAATGGCAAAAGTAAATACCTCTACATAGAAGAACGGCAACATTAAATACCTCTACAAAGAAGGACGGTGTTTTAAAAACTTCTACAAAGAAGATTTCCGAAAGTAGTTCCAATGGCAGCTGACGTAATACAGAGAGGTATGAGGAGGGTACGGACTCGACCGAAGCTGCGACGCGTGTTTGGCTTGGATTAAAATAGGGTAGTCCCAGCCTTAATATTCAGTATGCGCTACGTCATATAAACGTTCCGGGAACCAGAATAGGATTAAAAGTATAAATAATCTACGACAAGTAAAAACACTCAGCGATTTTCGCGCGACGATCCGGGTTGAAGTATAAATAACTTGTGTATAAATCAGACATTCAATTATAAGCATGTCATCCCTTAACAGCTTTGAATCTTCTTATGTCTTTTACTTTTCACAACCGTGAACTTTTGTATGCACTATGTACAGTATCTGACTTCAATTATCCTTTTAGTTTTCTTGCTCGCCTTGAATGCGTAAGGTCGTGGGTTCGAACCCCCACCGGGTCAAACCAAAGACATTTCAATTGGTAACTAAGCACACAGTAAGAGCAAAGACTGGTCGGAATAGTATTTTGGGAAAAATGGCACGCATTCCTGTAGACTGTTGCTTTTGTGAGCTAGCACGTTAAAAATCTGATTCGGCATCCGTTCTAGAACAAAGTAATGTTTAATTCATCATCATTTATTAGTCTCTTTTCGTACACACTCCGTATGCAGGTGCGTCTGGAATGTTGCTAGACATGAACGGAAAGTTTACAATCAGAAAATCAAAGTCATCTCTCTTGTCGTAAAGTTTTGTTCTTAACCCGCCCCTAGTGTCAATTTCTGGTGTAAATCTTGGTAAGAAACAGACCTTTCTGTTTCTGTAGTATCTTTGATTTCAAGTTCAACGGGAAAGATGAGGTCAACATAGTCACTAAATTTGGAGTTATTCAGTGAAAGGAAATCATCTATGTAGCGGAACGTGAAACCAAAAGATTAAGCCAACTTTTTCTCCTTTCTCTGTAGAAGGCTCTGTATGAAGTCAGCTTCATACAAATAAAGGAATAAATCGGTGAGAACGGGTGCACAGTTGGTCCCCATTGGAATGCCGACAATCTGTTGAAACAAACGCCCGCCAAACATTACAAAAATGTTGTCAGTCAAGAAATCTAGCATTCCGAAAATGTCATCTTCTGAGTACATTTTGGTAGAATCAGAGTGGTAACAACAAAATAAGGTTTGTCCCTCTCTAGAACCAAATATTTGGATCTGCGTTTGCCATCTTTTTTAACAAAACAGAGGTGAACTAAGGCTCTTGATTTTTCTTTGAGTTTTGAATGTGGAATTGTATTATACAGAAGGAAAAATGAAATATTGCTACTGCAAGAGGTAAGGGACCTTGATTTGAGGCATTCTAACAGATCTTTGGAAATTTTAGAATCCACATTTGATTCACGCCACTTCTAGAATGGTTTGTTTCACAGTAATTCTGGAGCCCATTTTTAAATGCTGATAGAATAACTGTCATTAACTTGGAAAGAGGTTTTGTGGAGCAATAGGCAGACGCTGCAGTGTAACATTGTTTGTAAGGACAATTGTGAAGCTATGGAATCCAGTAAAGTACAGGAAGATCGAATTCCTCCTTTTTATTTGAAATACCAAAAAAGAACAAAACTGACCAATGATTGTCAAGGATTTCCTCTTTAGTTAGTGTCGTTGGGGTATATGTTGGGTTGCCAAGAGAACTGTCAATACATAATTTCTTTATCAAGCAGCCTATGCAGTGTGATTTACAAACAAAAACAATGTTGTTAGGGGCTTTATCGGCGGGGAAGACAACATATTTGTTATGTAGTTAGAGAGATGTCTGGCAACACTAGGATCTTTGAAGACCGATTTACGTGGGTAAGTTTTTATATAAGGTCCAACATGTTGTTGTGTCCAGTCATTAACTGTGCATAAACCTACCGTGTTCAGCCCTTCATACAGCCTTTAGTTCCTTAACTTTTTCATAGTCAAAGGATGTTGTCATGTTGTCATGCTGTACGTACCTGTTTTTGTATATTTCATTTGAATCATATTACTGAAAGTTTTCAGAAGTATGGCAACAGTTTGTATCTATATTTTTATTATGTTTTCGGGTAAAACCTAGGGAGAAAAGAAAGATTTTAATTTCTTTAACAGTAATGTCTAATCTAATTTAGATTTTTTGCCTTATATTCATCTACAAATCTGAGAGAAAATTTCAACCGTAATTAGACTTTTTTGTTATAGTTAAAATCAACAATATGAAATTTATGCCAGACTCGATCTACACACATCTTACATACGTGTATAACAAATGTTTAACTGCGTGTAAAAAGCTTGTTCTGGATTAACCTTCATCAGATATGCATTTTCAGACTGAAGTTTTTACCCTATAATATGAAGAGCGTTCAACCGGTAATACGGGGGCATCAAGGTTGGATAATTTTGACTTACAATGGAGAAAATGCGGGTGAATAGAATCGGATAATAAGCCTTGCAAGTGACCGCCTACTGACCACTCAGTCCTAGCGCCAAAACGTTTGAAATATAAAATTAATAAATATAAGGAACAGAAAATTATCACACAACAAAACTTCATAAACCTTATTTACAAACTGGTTAAGATCATCTCCTAGTGTTTAATGTTAAGTTAAAGAAAAATTTCTCTAATTTTTATGAAGTTTTCACACTTCCCAACCAGTGTGAGAAAAAAATCGATAATCAACGTGTGGGGAAGTTGTTCTAAGCAGCTGATTGGCGGATTTTCAGACGCCGCGTGCTTCGCTTCACGAATTCAAAGACTTGTCACGATCTTATTTCTTACCCTGGAGGACTGAGCTTTCCATAGACTCTATCAGTAAGGTAGGAATTACTTTTTTGGCTAATACATATGAAAATGCCGTAAAAATAAGTAGCATTTTTGTATGTTTTGTACACGAGTTACGTCCCTTGTAACAAGGTCATGATAAAAGATGATGCACGATCCAGCCTATAATAGTTTTACGATATTTTGATGCTTAAAAAATTAGAGAAACAAAATCTTACATTATAAGCCGTTAATTATTATATTTCTACAGTCTCGATAGTTAAACCTTAAAATTTCTCGGTAAACCTCGAAATTTTAAGTAAATTATGACAATTAACGGCTTACAATGTAAGATTTTATATATCTGTAATTTACTGAAATGTTTTGGGAAAGGTTAATTATTCTTTGCAACAATACTTGTTTTTTATTGTTCGTTGTTTTTTATCAACAGTAAAATCAATAATAAATAATTGATAACTTTGTCTAAAACATTTGATTAACTCTGAATAAAAAACAAATGTGAGAGATTCGAAATGTGTAAAACATACTTGAAACAATCAAAAAGGTAAAACGAAAAAGAACGTTAGACTCCACGAACTTCTTTACAAAATAGGAATCAAGTGATCCGGATAATAGAGAACATTTTGTCCTGCGAGCGGCACACGTTGTAAAATCATCTTTTCCATTGGCCTGGACATTATTGAAAAAATAGAAGTTGTTTTTATAGATTGTATTGCTTGCTTTTCTGCAGATAGATGAATTTTTTACGGTTCAGACTTAAACAATTAGAGAAGACCTTAACCTAAAAATTAAAGAAATGTTGCAGTGTATATTTCTTAGTTTTTAATCATCAATTATTTTTCATTTCCATATTTGGGGTCAGAATAATAAATCACAAGGTCCAGAATGATGTTAAAGTGATTGAAATCAGAGGCAGTTGTCGATTTGAAGCTCTATACTAAATTTGATATCACTAAGGCATGTAACGTTATGAAAATATATTCACATTTTGGCATTGTCTGGGTTCATGACGTTTTAGCAGTAGACGTGCACATGTATTACAGACAAGACGGGTCAGTCCATATCAGGTGAAACGTTTAGAATTGAGTTTTGCATTTTGGACCAAAATGAATGAAGTTACCATTCAATTTTGCCATTACACAGGTTACCAATGCTGAACAAATATTGTAAATTTTAAAATGCTATACAAAAGTAATTTCAAGGAGTAACTCTTATAAGGAATATAAGAACCAAAACTATAGGAAAGAACGGGATCAAAACATTGTAAAAGAAGTACTCAAATCCAAATCCAAACAAATCGAAATAGGAAGTCCAGTTGCAGTGAAAACTACTCTGCAATTATTTTGAAGCATTTTCGTATTGTGCTTCGGAATTTAAACAAATGCAGCAAATATCTGTAAAACATTGTTTGATATATTTTATAAATATAGATGTGGCATGATTGTTCAAGAGACTGTCATCCACCAAATGACAGTCAAATTGAAATATTCCAATGGCAAACATCGGTTCATTCCTTTGGTTTCACGTTGCGCAATGTGGATGATCTCCTTTCACTGAATAACTCTAAATTTGTGGACTATGTTGACCGCATCTTTCCAATTGGACATGAAATCAAAGATATTACAGAAACAGAAAAGGTCTGCTTCATACCTAAACTTACATCTAGAAATTAACAGTAAGGGCGGGTAACAACAACAGTAACAACAAAACTTTACGACAAGAGAGATGACTTTAATTTTCCCATTGTAAACTTTCCGTACTGTTTGTGAATAACATCGATTTTCAATATACACCGGCTTGGTCTACTGAATAGCACGACAGTGCAACTACTGGAGCAGGAGTTGTTTACCCGAAAAACCTAAACTCACCCTGGTTTTTTGTAGGGTTACTCTAGCTTTTGTTTTGATTGTAGTGTTGTGTGTTTTATGTTTGGCTTTCGTCTCATTTTGTTGGATATGGTTTCTCTGTCTTTTTACTTATCGATTTCTGACTGGACCTTTGGTATCTTCGAATTCCGTTTAGACTACAGGTCTGGTTACGGCTACAATAATGAACTCGAGTCCATACGGTGACGAAAGCTGTAAAAAAAACCCGGAATTTTAAAATGTAAAACTATTCATAAACACGACAAGTCTGACAACAGGTTGGTGAATATTCGTTATTATTGCTGAATGTTAATATATCAAGTTTTAGAGGTATAGTTTACACATGCTTCCAAAACAACGATAATAATCACGATTGATAATCAAGAACAAATCCTGTCCAACCCTTTGGAAAATGGTTTACTGGTAACATCAGGTTTTGAAGCTACAAAGCTACGAAACAGATTTTTGATTTGACAAATATATTGATTTGTAGATTCAATACCTACTTTTGTCCAGCGTATAATGAAAACAAGTCTTGACGAAAAGGCGGATAAGCTTTGACAGCTGAAATCTTGCACAATTTTTAAAATGGGTCTTACGTGATGGGTTTCTCTTATGGTGTATAACATATTTCAAACAGACTGTCTTCTTATTGCATGGGTTGGTAGGAGACAAGTTACTACAGTGCCGTTAATTAATTTCATATATAATATTGATAATTAAGAAACTGAACTTGTACGAGTTAATATGACTTCCATATGTACAAATGTATGCTTTCTTTGTTGTTTACCTATTTTCAATTAATGCTCAACGGCTTCTTAATATATATACAACATCTTCAGTAAACAACTATATAAATCGGACAGCATGAGAAACTGAAAATAAAAGGCTAATGGGTTTTCTGTAGAACGGTAGCACTTAAAGAAATTTAAGGAAAACAATACCACTTATTCCAATTGTTTCCATTTGATATAAGACCAAAATTGTCAATAAATGACTGGAGAATAATTGCGGAATCATATTGTCAATAACAAATCTGAGTTCACAACTATTGGTTAGAAGTAAGAAATAAACAGAATCTAATCAGAGTGGGTTTTATCAAATGTATTAGAAACATTTTTGAATGTATCCATGTACAATCAGCGTACAAGAAAAAGGTTAATAAAGAAAAGCTCTTTGTATGCAGAGATTATTTTTTAAATGAAATTGGAATTCTATCTTCCAGGCGATTATTTCTTATCCTTTTTTATCATCATTGCTTTTTTCTATAAAGAACTTGTTGTGATAAAAAACAGTGTCATGATCGAATGTTATAAAGTATATCAAAATTAACTAGTGAATCAATTAAAATGCGGTACACTTGTCTTACAATGTACAAACAACCGTTTTTCAAACATTTTACATGCAATATGTAATTGCATGTAAGGAAATTATTTAAATTTTATTATCAGTTTTATCATTGTTAGTGATATTGCATATTTCTGAGTTTCTTATTTTTTATTATCTATTTATTCGATATTTTTGAAGTTTAGGTACAACTCATGAGTCTTTAGTTGACACAACATACGCATACTATTTTTTGCATACACAACTTTTGTATTTTCCGTGAATGGCACCTACAGCAGCTTAATTGGCTCAAGTGGTTGTTACTTCTACTAGGTGTTACATGTGTGCAATTCTACCCAGTTTAGCATCCAGTCTCACAGATGACAAACTGTCGTATATTTTTTAATTTTTAGACGTCATGGCAGTTGTCATATCCTGTTTATAATCTCTCTAAATCTAGTTAAATAGTATTAAAATTTACAGCTATCTCGACGATATCTTTGCGGTAAATAATCCGGAATTCTTCACATACGTCACTTCAATTAACACCAAAGATCTATACGTTAAATAAAGCTATTCCGAACAGAATCGCTTATCTTTTTCTGGATTTAGATGTTTTTTTCTCATAAGGTAAATTTAAAGGTAAAATATACTTCAAAAGAACTTTCCCTCAACTTGACCGTTTTGCACGTGTATGCAGTAATGTTTAACACTTTAATGAACGAAATCTTCTATTACCAGCAAATTATCAAGTCAAAGATTTCATTACTACAAATTAGTTTACCAAATTTTATCATAAATATAAAGATATTAATTTAAAGCACCTGCAGAAAATTGTCACGCACAAACATTTATGGAAATGGGGTAAATAAAGAGCGTAAACTTAAACACAATCAATTGGAACTTGTCACTTATACGTATAGGTTATCTGTATAACTTTATTTTTGGATCTTTGAATTGTGTTTTTTTTTGCATTGTATGAACATTGACTCTCGGCCCAGTAATTGACATCAGAACAACTATTAGTCAATATTTTGTTACATTTGTTTCCTACATTCTGTCGATGGTTTTTAATATTTTGCACTTGCACAATACTTTCTTTTCTTTGGATATAAATGATATTTTACTCTAAATCCAACAGTTTATGTTTTGATTGAGTGGTAGCTTACGACTGTCATCAACTGTGTTCAGATTTTGAACAAGCTGTCAGAAACAGCGTGAACCATTTTTGACGTCGGTTCATCTTGTGTTTTCTCGTTTTATTTGTTATTGTTTCTGTACTGTGAATCAATTTACAAAAATAAAATCCGATTTGGTTGGTTTTAAAAGTTTGTTTTTATGTCATTTTGTTTCACCACTGACCCAGGTAAGAGGTAGGGTTGAGCACTCACAAACATGTTTAACCTCGCCACATACTTTATATGCCTGTCCAAAGGAAAGAAGCTGTAATCCAGTGTATGTGATATCTTTATGTTTAATTATACTTGATTTACATTGTTTATATATTTGGCCGATATTTGTTACATTTGAATATCATCACAACTTTAAGGTGTTGTAAGAGGTCCGACTGGTCTAAATAAGTGTTGTACAATATACATCAAAGTCCGGCCCAGGGTGTCTGGTATTGGTGATGTAAACCCCTATAACATTCATGCATATGGTAATCATGAAATGTTGAATAGTTCTTGAAAATAAATTAAGAGATGCTGTGATCATGTTATATACGTACTAAAGAAAAAAGCTTATAGGCAAAATTGGGGCGGCAGTCTAAAAAATGTATTTTACATAATTATATAATTACGTTATCGAAATTCGGTAACACCAGGATAGAATTATTAGCCGTGTGACCCTTGGATTACTATAAACATACCGATTTATTGCCCTTCCCTTATATTGACAGAAAATGTTCCAAGTATTGGTCCATAAAGATGGTCAACAGATCGTTTGTAAAGGATTTAAAAAACTATCAATGACGTCGAACAATTTATAGATTAATATAGAACTTTTTAACGTAATTTATATTTCAATGACGTAGCGTAATGGTCAGCGCGTTGGATTAGTAATCGGAAGGTAGTAGGTTCGAACATGCGTTCGATTTTATATTTTACGCTTTTATTTTTGGCTCGTTTTTTTCACCATAATGAAAATATTGGAGAAATCGAGAATCAAACTTTTGAACATCAATTACTCAAATGAAATAAGACCCTCGATTGCGTATGATATGTATACACAATTTTAATAAGATGACCAATAGCACAAAGTCAATTTATAGAACTCAACGCATATAAAATAACTTGAATATTTTAATAAAATAACTTCGTGCTCGGAGGAAATCTAACAAAATAAATGCAACATCTTAACGAGAAATTATGTAGTTCACAATCAAGAAAAGATGTGGATGTCTTTTTCTGACATATACTCCATATTCTTTCTTTAAAATATTTAGCCTAATCCAGCAAACAGTAATGCTTTCGGCGTACAATTTCCTCATCTGTAATAAAATAATTCTCATTCCTATTTACACCATGTAATATTTTATAGAATTTATTAATAGGAACAAGAAATAGAACAATAAAATTATTTCTAAGAAAAAATATATACTCATGCACGTCTGGACAATCATGCTTTATCAAGAATTTTGTTCCTAGAACTTTCTGTCGTATTTCAAAACATTTAAACACATTCTTCCAGGTATCTCTTTTACGCGTATGATTTGATCCACTATTTTCCGGACTCATTGTATTGTGTGCAATACATAAAAATTCAGACTAATACAAGGATTTGCCGAGAATTCGGCAACCTTAAAGGGAAATAAAGTTTAACCCTACACAATCTTAAATACTTTAATTACTCTATATACATGTGAAAAGCTAGTCGGATACTTTCACAACCTTTTGGTTTTTACAAGCACAGTCTGAGAATCAGGGAGTTGCGGCTCAGTTTTTGAATATAGTGGACAAACAGTCACTGTTCTGTAACTTCTAACCTACTAAATTCAATATAGCTTAGGAATATATTAGCCAACTAAATTGACAATAAGGGAGGGCAATAACCTATACTCTATGTCAGGCTTTT
>JAULBM010011169.1:0-11675 GCA_032357055.1 Geukensia granosissima
TCTAGATTTTTCATACATTTAACATTGGCCACTTATTTCTAAAACAAACTATGAAAAAATAAATAGAATTTCATAATTTTTTCAAAAAAGACTCTTTACACTTTATAAAATTAGAATGTAAAAAGAAAAGTCTGGGTTAATTGGCAAAATTTTTTAATGCACTTAAATGGTTGAAACCAGAGGATTCCGAAAATCTGACAAAAAATCAAAAAGACGAGCAGCTAACATCCTTAAGCGTAATACCGTTTTGGTCCTTCATCAAAAATTTTAGAAATATGAGAGAAATATAGCTAAAACAGTTCCATGCATCAAGGTTTGTTGCAATATTTTTTCAGTTCCAAGACTCCTGGCACGAAAATTTGTTTTGATTATTTACATTTAGATAAAAGACAACATTTTTAAGGCTTCATTCTTAAAATGTATAAAAATTCCGAATTTTGTAATAGAAGCGAAATAAATACAGGGAAAAGTGACCATTCCTCTTTGATTCCCTTTTAAAAACACACAGTTTTTTTTTTAATTTTGTTGTTTGTGAGATTTGTATTTTATTCAATTTAGCCTGATTTTTGAGTTCCGTCTGAACTGTATCCATTTTAGACTCTTTTAAGACGAGACAAAATGAGTAATCTTGCCAGGAATGATTCCCTCCTGGGCTACGTCATTATGAGCAATGGGATGGAATCGTAACCTTGTCGGGAGAGTATCTGACCACGGAAGTATTATACTTCCATGATCTGACACAGACAGGGATACGTAATCATATCGAATTGCCCTACGTTTTGTAACTTATATCGGTTACTTATTACGTAGAAGTTTTAACCTTTCATAATATACGAATGTCAATAAAACGCAACACAGACAATGACAAAAGACTATGCAGGTCATAGAGACAAGACATTAAACCGTCTTCATAGTCCTATAAAGAAACGGTTCAAGAAAAACAATTGTATTGCAATTATTTTGAAACATTAAGTTATGTTTTATCGAATATATTTTGTATATGGTCTATTATTTTTGTGATTAAATTTTCCCAATACACCACTAATGGGGGTGATTTGCAATACACGTCGCTCATATATACGACATCGGAGAGTTCTATCTAATACAATTGTCGGTTCTTGATTATTCTATTGAGTAGCCTTAAGATTAAGTTTCGCGATTAACCATGGTAACTAGAGTTTTAGACTAGAATATGGGACATTTATTTGTTTTGACTGTGCTATGACCGACATAATTGCTGATGTTGTGACCTGATTTATTATAATCAACATACAACTCTTCTGATTGGTTTAAAAAGGGCGTAAATGATTCAAAGTCTGTTTAATATTCCGAATGGTCCTCTCTATCATTTTCTTTTAAAGTATATATCCTTTCTAAGTCACTTAAGCATGTTATATAACGTTCTGGACATATATGGTGTCTTAAAAATGGCGGAAACGCCAGGCCCACCACGATGTTTGTAGGCGCTTGGAGCATAGTCCATTAACACCCCCATTCTTTCCATATTTTTTGGGGTGGTGTAAAAATTAGGTACAGATATTATGGATTAACAGCTTCGAATTGTGCTTAGGTCGCTTGGTATTTGAGAATTTTTTAATCTGTTATCCTTTTTCTGGGTGGTTTCTTTGTTAAATTCTACCATGTCAATAATGCAACTCACACACAAAAAAAATTGTTTTTTTCAAAAGCCAGTTTTTTGTAAAATCTTACGATCATTACTTTTGTACTTTGAGCAACTACCGTAAATTGGAATTCGCGTATACTTTCATAGTTAAAACATTTTTGTTTAAGTGAAATGTACGAACAGTTTTTGCAGATCCTTAGACAACCGTTTCATATTGTCTGATTTATTTCGATTAAATTGTTTCCTGTTACTGTACAAGCCTTTCAGGTTTAAGAGATGAACCGTTGATGGATGAGGCTTAGCACAGGTGTATTAGCATTCAATCTTACATATAACATCCATCATATATCTTCTTACCTGATAGATTATAAAGTAAACCAGATGATATAGCTTGTAAACTTTGGAAACAGATGTTGGCTAAACCGAAAAGCTTACATGTGTGTAAATGCTCGACCATCATTTGAATATAAACTATTTTTAATCCTCTTCTGCTTTTGTTAACATCTGTTTTTTTTTCTGACTTTCTTCTTCAACATGTTCAATTTGCAGAGATGTTTTTGGTTTTGAAGGTATGATGGAGATTGAAAATCCATGCTTGTTTTGATAATCTGAAAATATTAGAAGTAACACTTATCGCTTTCATCTCCATGTCTGTAAACCAGACTGGGATGGAATTATGCAATCGAGAAATCATCTTGATTGTCAATTTAACTGTCTCCCTAAACTTCCAACAAAATCTCACATTACACTTTGTTAATTCTCTGAAAAATCTTCTAAAACGCTGATACATTTCAGTCCCCTTGCAAAGAAACTCTGAAATATAGCTACTCATTGCGTTGTCGAGTATTTAAATCACTCATGCCCGTAGCCAGAAATTTTCAAGGAGGGGTTACATCAACTCGAAAAGTGACCATTTCGGCTTTGGGTCTGGAGAATGTGCTGCAAAAGTTTTCAATCTAGCAATATCTTGGCACTGTTTTTGCATTTAAGTCCTGTTTTTTAGACTTTAATAGTCAGACGTCAATCTGAATAGCGAGTTTAATAGTGCCTATTGGTTTTCAAGGGAGGGTTCGTCCGAACCCCTAGAACCCTCCTGGCTACGGGTATGCCAATTTAACAAACGTTAGCCCTATAATCTGAGGTTCTATTTCGTAGAGCATGTAGAGATGAAGCCAAACGATATATTATTATATCACAGTTGGATGGAGGTGTGGAGTAGTGGAGCTGCAAAAATAAAATTTAACAAATCATTAAAAATGTCTTTCAGTTGAAGCTGCGACTCTGCAATTGGCCTCATATCGGTATTTCAAATGTCGTATGAACGGAGATTAAAGCTGGATTTCGTTTGCTCCATATGATTTGCAGGTTATTTAAACAAACATGTAGAGATTTCCATGCCGTTAAAGCTTGTATATACCTGTACAATGCTGTATAAAAGAACTATTATTTATTTTATAAATCATGTTCTTATGGTTTTTGCAAGAGATAACCATTGCGTCATGGACACAAACTGCAAACGAACTACCATGACTATAGCACAGAGACTTGGACGTATACCAAGTTCCACGACCATGTTTCCTTTTTCTGGTAAAAAACGCATACTTCCAAGACAAATAAATTCCCTTTTACATGGAAAAGGCCAAATTTATTGCTCATAAACAAAGGTTTGGGTCTGCCCACCCCCTCCCCCCGTGCGTATATGGACATTCACAACCAAATCATGCATTTAATATAACATATGGTTATGTACATTATTTACCAGGTAAAATCACTAGAGAAAATTATTATATGAAGTATAATAAATTAAAATAGGTAAAATTGGTATCAGGAAGCGACTGCAGCTAGCACAAGGTCAAAACCGTCTTGCCTCCGATTTTAAACATTCCCCATTGTGTATATTCATAAAAAATATTTCAACCAACGTAATCAAATACATGCATTTAGACATGTAAAAGAATTAATTAGTATTTGTGAACATTTTGCACATTGATACACATCAAATTAATCTCTTCGACAATCTAAAATTATGTAACCCCTAGCTGTTTTTATTGAAATAAATAGAATAGTTTAATTAAATAATATTGACAGATGAGTCCAGAACACGCCGCAATTAAATGGATATTCTTGAGTCAAAATCGAATTATATGCAACATGCATGTAAATATATCCTTTTTATTTGAATGCTGACGGTGCAGCTAATAACACTTCAGTGGTGTGAAGTCATATATTTAAAAGGCATATATACCAAATTTTAATTTAATTGCGATACCAATAAATGAAAAACTTGAAAAAATCATATTAAGGATGCAAATAATGGCGTATTATATAGGACATGCTAGCATCGCAATTTAGATAAAAAACAATTCATTTTTCCAAAAATTCTTACTTGTCTGCTATAATTTGTATCTTTGAAAATATAAAATTTCCAAATGATATACGGGGGAATCTGTAACTGTGATCCATCCCAAAATAACCTGGACCCGCCCGTTGATAGCACAGTCTTAGACTTTGACAAATATCTGATTATAATATATGACATTTCGCCAGGTTTTTATACAAGAAACACGACAGGTGTCACTAGTGGAGCAGGAGCTGTTAGCACCTCCTCGTACTCATATGGTTCTTTTATCAAGCTTAAGTATTCTCTGAAGTATTTTGTGTCAGTACTGTTAATTTCTTCCTTTTCCATTCCTTTGACAATGCCTATATGTTTGTCCATTTTCGGTTCTGAGAATTCATTTTTTGTTTGTTTTTACAGCTTGATGTACATTTTTCTGTCCCTCAGTTAGAGTTTTGATATCCATTCAAATAGTATGTTCGAATATTCTAAACTTAATTGAAAGATAGTTTAGACCCTGTATAATCATTCACTATTGGGATAAATGATGCGGTTTCAGAAGATGAAATTTATCCTTTAATTTGCATATATGTTTTATGATGATATTCAACTATAAGTATATTAATTGCCTAAAGTTCTAAATCTTGCAAAGTTCCATCTTTATGTTAAATCTGGGACCTCTTTTGAGTAGTGTAAATAGGGTATATACAGTTGTTAGGGAAATCCTAATACAATTTGAGTAGCCTGTCGAGATTCTTTCCACTTGCATGAAAAGGTTCGACAGCTTCATTTTTATGGTGGAAGTGTTTAAAAATGCAGTGCCACTCATCCAACAACAAAACTGCCCGTCACGATGGCTTTAAGTTGAGTAAACCGCCTCGGTATAGTGTAATGGTTAGCGTACTCGCTTAGAGTCAGAAGGTCGTGGGTTTGAACCCCGGCCAGGTTAAACCAAAGACATTCAGATTGGTATTTGCTGCTTCTCCGCTTAGCACGCAGCATTTAGGAGTATAAGAGCAAAGAATGGTCGGCCCAGAGTAGGATTAATGCGCCTGTGTAAAGTGGCATGTCTTCCTGCTTTCTTGAGCTAGTATACGTTAAAAATCCCACTCAGCCTGTCGGTCTAGTACAAAGCAGGGTTCATTCATCATCACTCATATCTAATATGCCATTTACCTGAATATGCATGAAATATTTGCCACTGGATGTTAAGCAACATCCAATCAATCAATAAAGTTGCGAAAATCCCCCCTCCAAAAAAATGAATAAAGTTTTGGTTTTACAGTTACAATGAGTTAATTACTATACTTTGTTTTGCAGGTGGATTATTTGAGGCAGAAGACAAGGGTGTAGAAATTGCCTTCCGACACACCATGGAAAAAATAAATCTCCGTGGAGACATTCTTGCACAATCATTGCTCATTTATAATACTGCTGACGTTAGTCAACAAGATAGCTTCGAAGCATCGAAAAAAGGTAAGTTCTTCTATTTAATCAGATTGCCTAAGTTATTTACGGATATAAACGGACATTACCGAGCATAATCCGATTGCTATCCATGACTTGTCTTCGTCTTCACCGTATCTTCGTTCCTCCTTTGCAAACTGAATTTAGTTGACGCATGATATGTGAATAAATTATTTCAAAGCCAGGATAAATAATTTTATATTTTAACTGAGAATATAAGCATTGGCTTTATGAACTGGAATATTAAGGTATAAATTTAAACAATTTTAGACAAGAATCAATTATTAACCATAACCATAACCATTCTAATGTCCAGAAAGCCCCCACCCTCCCCCAAAACACCTGAATAAATTACATTTATTTGCGTAAATTCAAAGTAAAACTTCGTCAGATATTTCGTGTTGCTGTAGCTGGACTGCTGTAGCTGGAAGCACACGGTTTTCTCAGCCAACAAAGTGCTTGAGTAGAGATATATAAGGGCTGTTATTAATACTGAATATCAATGAAAAGAGACCTTCCGTTGATGGCTGTAATGACACGCAAGAAACGTATCTTAGAAATACGGATTATCTTCAGGTTAGACAAAGATCAGGCCAGTGTTCGATCTAAGAATTGCAAATAAATGTTATCAAATAAAGTTGATCGTATTGTCGAATTTATAACCGCGCACATTTGCTGATTTAATTACTTTTTATTAAAAATGATTATTTCAGACACTCTGCTAAAATGTTAGCATCAAGTTTTTGAAAACAAAACAATGAAAAATAATAAACGATTTGAAAGCTTATAAGAATACACTTTAAAGTTGAGACCATATGTAATTTTTCTATGTAACTTCTCCTAACCTCAAAGTGACTTTTATGGGTGTCGAAAGACATTTTAACAAGATAGTCGAAAACGAGAAGAAACATATTAATAGTGTGGCTGTATATAAATTGAGCTGTTTATTTTATCTAATTGAACACAGGAGTTACGAGCCAACTAGACAAATGTTTACTTGACGAACTATTTTTGAGTTCGAAAAAGTCAACAAATGTAATCAAATGCCAATGGTAACAAAAGAAGTATTTTTAAATTTGTTGAATTCGGTGTAAAGTTTAACCTAATAAGGGCAGATTTTATGAAGAAAATTTCCTGTATTCCCATTTTTTTCTAATTACCTGGACCTTGAATAGCAAAAGACTAATCATATTGTAAGGACAGTTCCTACCTGCAATTGTGCTTTTATCGCCCGGCAAAGAATGGTGAGAATGCCAGTACTCATCGAGGAATTACCTCCCATTTACATGTTGAAAATCTAATTGATTTTACTATTCTGCTGTTTTGATAATAGATCAAATGCGTATACCGGTGGCATAAACGGTTTTACTGAGCCAGGGGTTTCTCGGGACAAAGATTACAGTCTTCACTCCGGAAACATGATTTGGTTGACCGGTACGAAATATTCATTTCGCAAATGACAATAGATATCTTCTCACTGTCGTGACTACCAATCCGTTCCTATACGGGTTGTGACGAACATCGATTTTGACTATACACCGGCTTTGTCTACTGAGTAACACGATGAGTGGAGCAGAGGGTGCTTATCCTTCCGGAGCATCTGAACTCACTCAGGTTTTTGTAGTGATCGTGATGCTCCAGCTCTAGTTTTCAAATTGAAGTGTTGTGTGTTCTATGTTTGTCTTTCGTTATATTTTTTGGCCGTGGCCTTTTCTGTCTTCTGACTTGACGATTTCTGTATGCCCCATTGGTATTTTTATCATTTCTTTACTAAAGCAAAAGCAGTTGAAAAAAGAGACTCTTTTATCTTGTTTATCAATGAAGTCGTCGGAAATATCGTAAAAAGGTCTTAAGATATCAATTCTAAGAAAACAGCAATTTCTTCTAATAAAAACTAAGTCAGTCCTAAGCACGTATGATTAGCAAATCAGAGTTTATTTTTAGAGTATAAAACCTTTTTACAGTGCAACATTCCAGTGCCTTTACACTTAGATCTTAAACCATAAGACACGCCATCAACACATCTGAATTGTATTAACACAGAGGCACACTTGCCAATATTTGATGGCAAATGATGATATTTTATCGTTGAACAGTAACAAGTTGTGTCCCCTGTGTAAAGTAAATCGCATAAACAAGAAAGACGTCTAGAATTCTTTATGAAGTTATTGCATTATCAAAATGAAGAAAGATGGTTTCTAATCGCGTTATCGACGTCAATTCGTGTTTGTAAAAGCAATTTGTATTTAGAAAAACATAAATGTGAAAGGCACATGCTGTTTTTTAATACGATCAATGTTAACAATAAATTCCAAAACGAGGACACGGTATCAACGTCTCAGAGAAAACAAAGTTTGTTTATAGGAAGTCAAGTAACTTTATTGAGCAGACTGTCATGTTTATTTCCCTCCAAAATATTGGATTTCCGTGTTTTTTAAAGAAAATACATCCATACTTGTAGGTCTTTATAAATACAGTTGTATGCAAACACAAGTTTTGTTTTTTTTTATCAAATCAGAAAGTGGACTTAGAGAGAGAAAAGTCTTTTACATTAAGTACGTGTTTGTACTGAATGATGAAGACTGTTGGGTACCTGTGCTTAATAAAACATATCTGCATTCGTGCCTGGTCATTCCAAAATATCTGAAAACTATCAATATTTTGTAAACCTTTATTTACACATATATGAAGTTGTTTTATTAAATTAATTTTATTTTGATGATTATGCATGTGGTTACTTCGGATGTATGTTTTATAAAATGATTATTAGTGCAAATTTAAAAAAAAACAACAAAAAATTCCACTCCCGAAAATAAAAGAATATGATCTTTTTGCGCCCAAAGTTTGCGGAACAGTTCTCATTTCATCACGTTTCTCCTTCCTCTACCATTTAATTATACAAAAAAATGTCAGTTGTTTACAGTTAATGCAAAATCCAATCTCTTGTCAGGGCGGCCGTGCGAGAACTTCTCACCTACAGACAGACAGACGCAAATAACTTGTTAATCCAGTGTCAGTTTTGGATAAGAATTTATTTTGTATATTGCAGCAAAATTAAAAAAAAACAAAGTTGTATTTACATCAGTTTGAAAAATTCAAATTAACAAGAAAAAATAGGTTAGCAATTCCACGCAATTATATTCAAACAAACACTTATTGCGAAAGAAGAACATGAAATCCTTAATATCGAGTACCGACAGTTTCAAATACTTAGCAGAATATCACAAAAATTACATAGTTAAGCCAGGACCACGCAACAGAATTAACTGAGCAGACAAATCACATAACAAGAACTCAACTGTTTGTCTATTAAACTCCACAATGCTCTCCCTCAAATAATAAATCGGGGCCCAAAAACCTAATATTCTCCCAGTGTAATAAGCCTACCTTCTACCTTGTTTGTTAACATTTTTGGTCACCAAAATGTTTCATTTATTTTCAGATATCTAAACTGTTATTAATCATATTTTACATTGTATCACTCTAAAACAGCCCTAAATTGCTCTGTGTTAACATGGTTTACCTGTGTGCTTTGAGTTATATAGAGCATTCCGGAGCACACACAGATAATGCAGTTCTGATCTGGGTTCCGAAACTAACTAAAGTATCATGAAAATTGTAATATGTAGCATGGTAGATATCATTTCTTCATCAAAGTTATTTTGACCTACATCAAACTTACAACAGTCATTTACCAAACCCAAAATTCTCCCTGTTCTTGACCAGTCCAAGAGCTCATTAAAAAGGCTGGCTCGTGGGAGTAAATTTGGACTGCTAATTGAGATATAATATACACGGAACTCTATTTATTGTTGAAAAGATGATCATCCTTGAGAAAAATTGATAACCACCAACAGACAGACAACAGATCTAGTTCATTTTCTCCCCGAGTCATATAAAGTATCATTTTCACAAATAAATTGCAAATTGAGCAAGCCATAAGACTATCACGCAAAGATAACAGAAATGGCAAAAGACGTTACTTGAACTGTATTAATCTTTGGTGGCACAAGAAAACCATATATAAATGGTATCAAATGGAAATGAGAGAATATTCTATATCTACTTTTTAATACAAAATTACCAACCAACATACTTAGAAATTCCTCAAGATAGTTTTCTTTTCCATTAACCTTTGACGCGCACAAGATTAATATTATTCAAATAACTTTCATACATATAAATTGCTTTAGTTTCTTAAGGAAATCAATAGGCATTTAAGTGTTTATGACAAGATGAGAAAGTACGACTCGGAATTTCTATTTCGTTTATGTTTGGTGGGGATAATTAGAAACGCGATTAACCACTGGTTTGGGTTCAAAATGGTACATTTCTGTAATTGAATAACGATAAATCTGTAATCTTTTCGGCTGATTATATCTTTAACCAAAAACAAACAGTCAAAGATAAGTTGATGATCGAAGGCTGCCACGTTAAATTGGCTTCATATGTTAATTAATAGTATCCTTCACAATAAAATAAATATTGATATTACTGATAATCGGATTATCGGGAGCGATATTACGAAAGAGCGATATTTACTTTTACTAAACGGACCTTTTCAACTCAATTAATTAATGATAAATATATTTTCAATACAGTCAAACTTGTATACATAATTCCGAACATCCTGGTACTTTGTTTTGTTTGGGGTGAAACATCTCAAATTCTCGGGTTTTTTTCTTGTCATAAGACATCATATTTTCTTTATTGATTTAAATATTATCGTATAAATAATAATAAAACTAAAACTACATGTCCTCAATAGTAAAATAAATGCGAAAAACAATGTTATATGAAAATGCAATATTAATGAAAACAAATATACTCGATTGAAAATTGTTTTAGACCAATGTAAAAACCCGAGATGTGTTTCACCCTCAATAACAGTACAGCTAGAATGAATTGTGATATCTGATTGGTCGGTAACTTGTGGTGATGTGACATCGGAACTATGAATTTAGAGGTCACCTGTGGGAGAGAGCAAAAGTGACCATTCAAGACAAGAGACCTCTCATATAAAGTTCATTCATAATAATATCTTGTGAATAGGGGGACTGAAAATGCTGACCTTTAAAATCACGTGGTTGCCTTATATAGGTGACCGCATAGGCAAGTTTGAATGATTTTTTTTGTTTTCATCTGATTTTGTGGTTTACATGTAATCGGTTTTTTTACGTTGTTTTTTTCTAGACCTGTGTATTATTTAAACTTGTTATCATCCATAACATCTCCCACTCCTTAAACATACAAGTCATTCGGAATTTTTAATTTATAATTATGACTGAGCGACAGTCTACAAGACACATGGTCACAGTGGAATTTCGTCCAACAGTAAAAAGCGGAAAAAAACTGACGAAACGAAAAATCGTGTTGCGTTACTAATTCGTCGGCTGTTTGAATAAAAAACTATTAATTTTTTGCAAGAAGTTGTTTTCTTTAAATATAATTTCGTTTGCAAAAATATGAATATTTTTTAAATGCTTTGTGTTTTTTAATTTATAAACGTGTTATCGCGTACCTTATATGTATACGCGATGTTAAATGCCAGCTTTGATTGATGACCCCATTGACAGGTGTTTATCAATCAAAAACTTTAAAACATATAAATTACAATAACTTCAAGATAACCTGCAAGACTATATCGATAACACTTAACGATGTTGATAAGGCGCACACAATGAATACCACGTGATAGGTTCGGTTTGGTCACTATTTTTTGTTTTTATTCCAGAAAACAAGAATAAAACAAAAATTACAACATTCAAGAACATCTTGAAAAACCTGCAGCGAACTCCGCATAATAAACCGAGTGATAGCTTCGGTCTGGTCACTATTGTTTTCAAGCAAATCATAGAGTTTTATAAACCAATCATAGCAAATTTAATAAAATGATTAAAAATTTAAAACACAATGCAATGACATTATTATCATGGTTTTCATAGCAAGTCGGAATACAGTCAGGGGAAATAATAGTAATTACAATTGAATTAGTTACATGGATTATAAATTATGAATATGTTTATGAATATGAAATCAAAGCCAAAAAATAAAAAATAAAAAAAAAAACCCCGAAAAATTCCAAAGAGCACATTTCCTGATTCATTATGAATAATTATGTCGGAATAATAGAAAAAGGTGTCAACTTAGTTCATAAAAATAAAAGAACATCTGGTTTGATAAAGTTTCAGTAAATTAACGTTTTTATTAAATGATATAGTATGATAAAATGCATGAAGTCGATGA
>JAULBM010011180.1:0-11674 GCA_032357055.1 Geukensia granosissima
ACACGATTCAAAACACAAGCTGTTTTACTCGACCGATTTTGGAGTCGTTGGAAATTTGAGTACTTAACTTCCTGGCGGGAACATCATAGACAATTAGGAAACAACCATGCCGTCGTAAAACTAGGTGATTAAGTGCAGGTGCACGACGATTAATTACAAAGGAATAAATTGAACATAGCCGTAATTGAGAGACTGATAACAGGAAATGACAATCTTACACATGCAGCTGTTATACGGACAGCTAATGTACTCACGTCTCGACCCATAGTGAAACTATATCCCTTGGAAGTTCAAGAAACACATCGTTTAGGAGATTTAGGAGACGAAGAACATGATGATGAACTGCCTTGTTCTAGTTGAATTTAGACCAAGTTGATGAGATTTGACTCTGTGATAATAACGAACATCGTTTAAAATTTAATAATTTTGTTTTGATCAGTTAAATTGGACAATTTTATTTATTTTCTCACAGACTGTAAATAGCAAATCTTCAGTATTAGAACTTAACATTTGCGGGGGAAATGTAAGAAATTTGGCGCTATAACACATTTCGGCGACGTCGCTTAGTGATTGTATTGTCGTTGCATAGTAAATTTCTATAGCAATGTATTTTATGACGTTAATTTTGTTGATCGTTGGTTGAACGATTAGTAAAGGTACTCTATGCAACGTATTTCTTCTTATTTTAACGAACACTCTCTTTGGTAGCATTAGAACCAAAATAGAGGAAACTCTAGATCCAAATAATGCTAAAAGTTTTGCAAACTTAAAGTTCCAGTCCTCTTTGAAACAGAACACGGAAAATATATGGAAAATACAGGGCCCCATCAAAATACCGAAAGTGAACTCAAGTGGTCAGGAAGGACTAGCAGTTCCTGTGTTTTAAGACATCCACGGTATTGCTTATTATCAGATTTAGGAACTGTTAGCCCGATGGTGTGTTTTATGGATATAAAGATTATAGATTGGTCAAGGGGGTGAAAAAAGTGCATATGTTGATGTCTATGGATGTCACAGCAGCATGATCCTATGATGGAAAAACAACACCTTAAAATAGAGTTCTAAATTATATTATTTATACTACATAACAAGTATTAACGCGGGCTGATATCTTGGTATTTAGCGTTTAAAAATGAATTTCTTGAACAAATTTGGGAGTCAAACTCTACTAAACATCAATAACTTTATCACACGAATTAATCATTAATCATTTTTCATGACCTTGACTTTGATTAATCTAACAAACAAAACTTTGGTTAGTTTACACCTAATTAACAATGTATACGGTGGTGTCTACGTCATCAAGCCATTCTCGCTGGTGGTCATCAATTCTCGCTTAATATGTTATGATTCATTAGTGGTCATTTTATTTGACAAATGTAATTTGCAGATGGATTTTGAGAAAGCAAATTACAAAAGTACGATGCACTAGTTTGACCTAAATATTGTCAAACTTCAATACTTCAATATTACAGCGTTAAAATTGAGGAAGGAGATGTTAAAGTTATCTTTTTTTTTGGGGGGGGGGGGTTTAAGTTTAACATCTATATTCCCGACTATTTTACTACAGACGGAAGGAGTCAAAAGGTTTTAGGTTCTGAAAATGCGTTTTCAATTTAACCGTAAATCTGTGTTTTTAAAAGCGAATAAGCAGATATGTATGACCGAATAGTTCGACTGAACAATAAACTTTACTTTAGTAAGCGCATCTTTACAGCTCCAAATAAATCAGAGCTCACGCCTATAGGAACATTAATTATCAAAGCAAATAAATAAAGTAGTTCAAATTTGTGGTATTGACACTTATTTTAATTACAAGTACGGTACAAAGGACAAGGGTCGTTATGAGCACATTTTTGGACCAAGACTTTTACTACAAATGGAAATAGGATAATATCTATTATTTTATATCATTTGTTTTAAGTAATTCTAATAAAATGAAAATTCAACAGTGTTTCTTAGTTTAATTTGGTTCTACAACGGTCACATGGCACATAGAAGTTGCTTTGAATATGAAAATACTAAGAAATTAATTAATTTTATGCAAAATTTGACTTAATTAATTTTGTCGATTTTAATATAGATCGTATTAATATTAGAACCAAAGTTTTCACAATTGAAGATCTATCAGTTACGCATGTTTAGTTAAAATATTTGCGTGGTGTTATTATATTAATTTGAATAAAAATTAAGTATTTTTTTTAGAAAATGTTATATTCTTGTTAATACAGTCAAATATGGCCTGCGGTTTTGTCGAAAGGATGAAAATTATATAAATATCAGTTATGAATTATTTCAAGACGTTTATTAAACAGCATTGTAGCAATAATTACTTGTTGTGTCACAAAATCTAAAATTTGGGACTTTTCCTTTACAAAAAAGGAAATACTTGTTAAAATTATATTGAATAAGATATTTGAATCACTTATAAAATGGCATTATCATTTTCATTTTCATGTTTAGAGATTTCTTTTAATTTCAAAAACTAATCATTGTCAAGGCAACGCCAGTGTCTTTATGTTATATGGATTGCCAAATATATTTGTAAATGTAATAATGAAGAAAGAAAACAAGATCCATGAGCTTTAAAACTGAGAAACACGACGGGTGTCACTAGTGGAGCAGGAGTTGCTTACCCTTCCGAAGCACCTGAACTCACTCTTGTTTTTGTAGGGTTCGTGTTAATCCAGCTTTAGTTTTCAGTGTAGTGTTGTGTGTTCTATGTTTGTCTTTCTTTTCATTTTGTTGGCCATGGACTTGTCTGTCTTCCGACTTAACGATTTCTGTCTGTCCCTTTGTTATCTTTGAATTCCCTCTATAAAATAAATGTTATCTTATCTTTTATTATTTTTAAAACCATACTTTTTATCTTCTCTTTATTGAGAAAATGCTTTTTCTCTATATCAACAGAAAACGGAGGTATTTGCACAACCCGCCCGTCCCTTTGAAAAAGAATCCATTTCATACACATATGGTTGTAATTTTTGAAAAGCACATTTACAAAGTATACGAAAAAAATATCGATTTTTACTTACACAATGGACCTTCTTAATTAAGATGAGACTTTTATCATCATATCTTACGGAAATAGAAAATGACTTCCATTTTCTTGGGATATTATCCTTTATTAGTCGAACAGAATCTTCTACTTCATTCAGTTATTGCCAAGTAATGTCAAATAAAAGGCATTGTGCCTCAAATTAGCATCAGCTTACGTATTCCATCGACTAATTTACTCTCATGAGAGACATTACTGGACAGTTTTTAAGTCGTATGGGGTTACCTTATAGATCGTAAGGATCAGTCAGTAATTGAGAAATCATTCACTTAACCACATACTGTTAGCTGTTCAAAAATCAGTTTTCCAGTTTACTTCATAAATTACAAAATAAGAAATATTGAATAAATATTGGAAATTTTGTATGCTATAGTACATTTCAAGGAGTGAATGGTTAGAACCAATCAGAACCATTAAATCCTAAACCAGATTTTGTCATTAAATTCTTCAATAGTTATTTAAGATTTAAAAAATGTATTTTCTACAAACACAAAACGTTTTATTGAAAACATTTCCTTGCACTAACAGTTTGTTAATTCAATATTCTTTAGCACATTTGATTTGACATTTTCTATTATAAATAAGATAGACAAATTAAGATGTAAAAGGAAAAATACATACCTTTTCAACTTTTCAACATTTACATCAGTTCTAAAGGCTGAAAAGTTATTAAACCAACCGTTTTGGACCAATAGCCACAAGACCACTTTTTCAGTCCAAAAGAAAGAGTTTTTTTAATAATATCCCAAAAACACCCAAACATGCAAAGTAACTTTTAATTGCAAAAACATTCAGCATAATAAGCCCTGCATAATTGGGTCAAGTCGAAAGTCGCTAGCAACAACCATAAAGTCCTTAGCAATCATATAAGGCAATTACTAGTATAGAAATTGCATTTTAATACTTCAAATGATATTATTATCCCACGCAACCTCATGTTTTGACATTTTTTACATTTTATTCAGTTATAAACTGCTGATAAGATTAAGAAGCAAAGCAAAACAGAAATTTTTTATGTTAGGTCCAGAACTATTCGACTAACCCTCATAGACATACGACCCCAACCATCCATAAAATTGTGTGTTCTATGTTTGTCTTCCGTTTCATTTTGTTGGCCATGGTCTTCTCTGTCTTCCGACTTAACGATTTCTGTCTGCCCCTTTGGTATCTTCGAAATCCTTTTAATAATTTCTCGGCGTTAATGATCGAATATCTAATTTTCGGTTGTTCTTTGTATATTCCGTTAAGGCTCAAATACTGGATAATTAGTACGTGTCAGTAGTATAGAAAAAATAGGTATGGTATGATTAAACGCTACAGTTGTCGGTTTAAGCTAAAGTAATGAACATAAACAAGTTACTTTATGGCTTTCAATAATAAACAAAGATCCGCAGCGTGTAGCAAGACGAAGCTCAACAAAAATGAAATATAAAACTATTCAAATCAAACAATGACTGCCAGTTGTAGGTTAAAACGTGTAACTTTCAACGTTAAAATATCAAATTAACGGTAACCATCTGGCTATAATTGAAGAGAGTGTTACATTCTCCCAACATGGGACACCGCGGTGATGTTTATGCCTGAGACAGGTTGAGAATTTAAACATTCCGCCAAACCAACGGACGCCCCTTTAGGTGAGGGTTTACTCCCTTGTGGAGAAGCCATGAAGCCTATTTCTCAACCCCGGCTTCATTGTAACATGGCTTTTACCTGCAGGTGGAGAAACCGAACGGCCTTTTCTTTAGCCAAGTCGCCCTCGGGGTAATAATGAATTAAATTAATAAATGAAACCATGGACATCAAAAAGTGCCAACTTACTCTTTCTGACAGCTGGTTCAAAAGCAAAAAATAAACAAACAGAGTTCCTTAAACGTTATCATCATTAAAAAAATATTTTTATCAGAGATGAGAAGACAGAAAGAAGACAGAAAAACTATGGACAGCAAAAGAAGCTAAAATATAATATAGTACACAAAACACTTCGCTGAAAATTACAGCTAGAGGAACCCGAGAAATACAAAGTTGAGTTAAGGTGTTCCGGAAAAGTATTCTACATTTGTGTCGCCCGTCGTGCTCACCAGTAGACAAAACCGCTATTTAGCCACAATCGGTGATAGTCACAACCGTTACAGAAAAGGAAGTGTGAAAATATCTTTATTATTCTGTTAATTGGGCATTTCGTACTGGTCAACCGAATCATGACGGCGACCGAAAAAAAATTCATGAGTGAAGACTTCATCTTTCCAAGAGAAATACTTGGTTCAGTTATCTTTTGTTAGCAGCAACCTTCTATCTCTAAAATGGGTTTCGTCATCGTATCAACTGAGAAATATTAACTCAGTATGGAGGTGCGACTTGATCTTTGCTACACATGAAAGGAAAATCTGGGGAAAAATTTAAGTCATCTATCTTTTCGAAAAGTTTCGTTCGTAAACCCTCTTTCTCTCTGTTTCAAGATGTAAGTCTAGGTGTGAAACAAACCTTTCTGTTTCCGCAGTATCCACGAATTAAGGTTCGATGGGATAGATCAGGTCAATAGTCACCAAATTGAGAAACGTGAAACCAAAAGATTGAGGAACCTTGATTTCGGAAGGCTTTGTATGAATTAAGCTTCACGCGAATTTAAAAAAAAATAAAAACGGTGAGAAGGAGTACACAGTTAATTCCAACTGGAATACCGATATTCTGTCAAAACACCCCAATTGGTTCCTATCGGAATGAGGAGAGTCTATTGAAACACACCAGATTTTTATTATTGGAATGCCAATGGTCTATTGAAACACACCAGCTTTTAACCGTTGGAATGTCGATAGTCTGTTGAAACACACGTTCGCTGCAAAATAAAACTGTTGTCAAAAAAGAAATCAAGCATTTTGCAAATGTCGTCTTCGGAGAACATTTTATTAGAATCGAAAGTGATTAATAATGAACTTTGGTTTGTCCAGCCGTAGAACCAATTATTAGTACCTGCATTTGCTATATTTCTATCGGAACAAATGTAATTATAATAAACAAATATTTTAATTTGTCTGTGTTTTGTATGGGGAATAGTGGTGTAAAGGATTGGAAAATCATAAGTTTTGACTAACATCAAATGTGACTAAACACCGGCTTTGTCTACTGAGTCACATGTGAGCTCACCCTGGTTTTTGTATGATTCGTGGTACTCTAGATTTAGATTTCAGTGTAGTGTTGAATGTTCTGTGTTTGTCTTTCGTTTCATTTTGTCTGTCTTCCGACTAAACGATTTCTGTCAGTCCCTTTGGTATTTATTTTATTTATCATTTTTCAATTAATATTATGTGGGAACTACATGAATATATTAGAAACAAAAATCAATATGTACATGTAGACTGTGAGCAGGAAGGGAGACTCTTTTTTGACTGCCGCTTGATAAAGAATTGGCTGGTGAAGGGCGGACAATTTAGCCAATCGAAAAATCGTAACTGACCACCTACCAACTTTTACAAACGGTCTTTGCCGTGACTTAGAACACACGTGGCAGTTTCGACGTCTCCTTCCGGTCGAAGTCTTTATTTGTTTATCCCCCACAACCTGGAACGGCCATTTTAGAGGAAAGGTGACTCCAAGTCGGAGATACCTAGTGTCTATTTCTTACTCGGCACAACTTTGCTAAGGGGAGTTCGAGCATTAATTCATACCGCTTAAACGAACGTGTGCTACTTTATCAAGGGTTCTACATGCTTACTGAGAAACCGATTAAATATTTCAAAAAATTTTTACCATTGATAATTTAAAAGTTCCGATTTTAACATTCATATATGATTTATTTTTAAATAACTGTAACTAGTTAGATTTTTTTATAACACTTACGCTAAGTCAGTTAAGTTTTCTTTCTTTTGGAAGAAAATCAAAAAGTGTTCTAATTCTTCATTTCTATAAATTGAAGTATAGATCGAGTTACTTTTCTTAATTTTGATAAAAAAAGTTTCTAATCTTTCATAGAAAGGTTTTATGTATAATTTACAATTCATTCAACATTTTATAAATACATTTGCATCAATTTTGAATGATGCAGTTTTTTTTAAACATGGACATAACAATTCAGAATACAACCGCAAAACTCTTACTTTTAAGCAAAGTCTAAAATGATTCCAATGTCCAAAGTTATCACACTTCCCTTTCGCAATTACAATGTCTTAACAGTCGCTTAATCCGGATGGTGAGGTCTTCTAGCAGACAAAGTAGTGCCCTCCCTTTTCCCCGTTAGAGCAATCCCTTTCGCTGTCAGATTTGTAATGTGAGCGTAGTCATAGTTTTGGTTCTTTCTCATTTGCAGATGGTAGCTCTTTACCAAAGATTTTACTAGTTTTCTCTTGTTTGTAGGCAGTTTTTCTCGTTTTCATAAAGAGCATCTTATCTGATAGCATGACCAGATTTAGTTTGTGTAAGCTAATGTTTTTCACTTTTCAACTTCGCCACTTTAATGACGTTTTCTTTCGAAGAAAGAGCCCAGAGGGCGGCCGGGTTAACGAATAGGCCGTTCGGTTTATTCGCCTGCAGCTAGAACCCCTACTAAAGGCGACGTCCGTTAGTTCGAGTGGGATGTATAAATACTCGAACCCCCATCGCTAAGGTTTGCACGGGAAAGAATAGGCACTATGTCAACCTTTTTTGGAGTGCAATTTTCGAGCTTTATTAAATTATATGAGCGTTTCCGCCTTTGGATTGATTTTAAATCAAAAGAAAGAATTATCCCACGGTTAACAGTTCATGCTTTATATTATGCAAAAGTGTTTTGTATACTATTCTCTAATTTTTATGAAGATTTCGCACTTCCCAACCAGTGAGAGAAAAAATCGATAATCAACGTGTGGGTAAGTTATTCTAAGCAGCTGATTGGCTGATTTTCAGACCCCGCGTGCTTCGCTTCACGAACTCAAAAACTTGTCACGATCTTATGTCTTACCCTGGCGGACTGAGTTTTCCAAAGACTCTATCAGTAAGGTAGGAATTACTTTATTTTTTGGCTAATACATATGGAAATGCCGTAAAAATAAGTGGCATGTTTGTTTGTATTGCACACGAGTTACGTCCCTTGTAACAAGGTCATGTTATAAGATGGTGCACGTTCCCGCATATAATAGTTTAAAATTAGAGAAACAAAATCTTACACTATAAGCCATTAATTATCATATTTCTACAGTCTCGATAGTTAAACCTTAAAATTTCCCGGTAAACCTTGAAGTTTTAAGGTTTAACTATCTCGATTGTAGAAATATGAATATCAAACGCTTACAATGTAAGATTCTATATTCATCTGCCTCTGAATTTCTCTACGGGGATTTACGAGGCTTGGCAATCTTTGTTTTTTGCGGGAGCGCTGAAGTTTGACCTATATAAAGTATATTTTTTAAAGTATTTTTTATTCGGACCCCCTCTTGCGATACACATCAGGTCCGCCACTTAGAATTTTTGCAGGTCAATTAATCTTGGCTAAATTACCTAATTATTACACAGAATTGACAATATATACTCCCGGTCTCGCGCTAGCGCGTGCAATTGGCCTCTTCCGGCAAACAAATGGCTAATTTTATAATGTAAAATCCCCGTAGAGAAACAAAAACTAGGCGCAGCTTAGAACACATCGCGATTGCTAAAAATTATTATTGCAAGTCACTTGCACTTTTTTAAATCTACAAAATTAACACCATTTTGTGAAAATACAGTAAACAGTTTTTCTTTCACAAAGTATTTACCCATCCCAGCAAACTCTGACATAGAGTATGGTATCTCCGTCCTGAAAACATTAGTCCTCTAAAAGGGGCGTCCCTAGTTGTGGTCCGGAGGGAGACGCCTCCTTTTAGGAAAAGCCACGTTTCTTAGCACGTTAAGACCTCTTGTAACAGCTCATTTTGAGTGGTCAGTAGGCGGCCAGATATAAGGCTAAATTTTTCACTCCTATCCAAACCGCGATTGTCCAGTGGCATTCTAAAAGTCCCTCCATTATTTGTCCCTTGCTCACAGTCTACATATTGATTAATTGTTTGATAATTTGTTTCCATCCTGAATATGCATGAAATATTTGTCGCTGCACGTTAAATAACAATCAATCAATTCAAAGAGAAAAGAAGCTCCTCTGTCTTCTATAGATTTGATTTTTTTCTGGAGACGCTACACTTGAGTCTGCTGTGTATAGGATAATGTTTTTAATATTTCATCCTCGCTGACTTGAATATTTGTAACATTTTTCTTGATCTTGATATGTATATTTTTCAATTTTTTGGTTCCAATTTCGACTTTTTTTCCGCCTGCTCTGCTGCTTTAAAATTTCTGATGGTTTTAATTGGATTTCCGGGACAGCTTTTATGTATTAAAGGTAAATCCCAACTTTCGTAAACGTTGAATTTAACTTTCAGGTGATAAAGCGAGTGAGCAAGCTTTTGAAGATATTTTACAAATATTAAAACGGCATATAACCAGACCAGGATTCTGGCGAAGGAAAATTAAACATTTTCTCCAAATGCCCAAAGCAATCTAAATCTAGCGGTTGTAGTATGCGAGATGTGTGTGGATGAAACAGATAAAGGTTTGATTATTTGTTGCGGCAAATATTGAACGGTTCTTAACGTTCAGTGGCAAATATTTCATGCATATTCAGGACGAGAGCATATCAATGATGAATGATGATAAATGAACCCTGCTTTGTACTAGACCGACACGCTGAGCCGGAATTTAAACGTGCTAGCTCACGAAAGCTCAGTCCACAGGAAGACGTGCCACTTTACCCAGACACATTATTCTGACTCTAGGCCAACCAGCCTATGCTCTTACTCCTAAATGCTGCGTGCTTAGCGGAGAGGCAGCATATACCAATTTTAATGTCTTTGGATTGACCCGGTCGGGGATCCAACCCACGACCTTCCGCACTCGAGGCGAGCACGCTTACCATTACATCACCGAGGCGGGCCATGTATAATTGAAGTAATCAAACATTAAATCATAAATCACGGTGGTTGTCGTGTTCTGCGACGAGCTGATTTTTTCCGGTTTTGGATAGGATTTTTCCCGGTGTCGGATTTTTTCTCCAAAAATGTACAGACGAAAAATTTTATAGTATAAAAACTACAAGTTGATAAAAAAAGAAAAGACTGTACATCAAAATAAGAAATGAAAGTGATATATTTTTAAGAAAAGAAATCGGTAATTTAATGAAAAATACCAGGCTATATTCCAAAAAAACAAACACACGTCATTTTTATAGTTTTGCTTCCGTGAAAAAAAGTGGCAATTTTCTTATTGTTAATTTCCGATTTCCAAATACAGAACTATTAACCCGTTAAACAAGTTCCAATAAAAGCCAACGTAGGGCCTCACTAACTGGCCATAAACGATCACTCATCACGAGCTGTTGCAAAGGGTTTTTTCACATGCTGAGAGCGTAGCCAAACCATCATTGCCTTCTATGCATTTTCCGATTATGTATAAGAATACTGGCGCAAACTTATGGAAATCTCATTGGGGTCTGTCTGAAACATAAAAATAATACAAGATATGAATAACTTTTTGATGTATAATAATTGTTAATAGCAAAATATTAATAATAAATAAATACAACTAGATAAAGCAATTATTTTAGAGCCCTCCTGTCTTTCGGCATAGAATGTTGTTACTAATTATGTTTAACTACAATTTATTTTTGAAGGTAGGAACAATTTGTTTTTTAAATTCATTACAATATTATAAATAATATTAGTTTTTGTTAAAACAAGTTTCGTGTAATTAAATTGGATTTGGTTCTTTATAAACAGATTTTTTTAAATTTTAATGTCTTGCCTGCTCGATGCTTATCTTTCCTTGATATTTTTTTGTAGACAAAACGTGTGTTCGACTATTTACTTGCGTATGCTAATCATCAAAAGTCTTTTGCCCACCAAAAGCAGGTGCTGGATTCATGACATGTCTATCGATTACACGTTCATAGGCCAAACAACTTATTCAGTGCAAGTGTTCGACTTCTGTAGTCCTGGTTTGAAACAGTGGTTCCATGTTTGGAATTTCCGTGCATAATAGAAGAATGCTTGCACTTTTGTTTGCACGAGGAACCTGCATTGTACGAATCGCGACTTTGCCATGTAATTTTCATTTTTTCCCTGTTGATGATACTAGCGTGAGTAAGAGCATTAATGCTAAAACTTGGACTACGATTGAGACTATATTTAGTGAAGGAAAGTACACTTGCGAACGTCTTTAGTTACATTTCATATTCATCATCAATCATGTACAACCCCCGAGGGCGGCCGTTCGGTTTGTCCGCCTGCAGGTAGAGAAAGGCTCGTTAGTTCGAGCGGGATGTATAAATACTCGAACTCCCCTCTCAAAGGTTGTGCCGGGAAAAGAATAGGCACTATGTATCTCCGTCCTTAAGGCACTAGTCCTCTAAAAGGGGCGTCCCTGATTGTGAGGGATGTATAAATTCACAATCCGTCAGGAGGGAGACGTTAAAGACACCCCGTGTTTGGGAAATGCCACGTCCTTAGCACGCTAAAGACCCATTGTAACAGCTCTTTTTGAGTGATCCGTAGGCGGCCAGTTACAAGGCTAAATTTTCCGCCCCTATCCAACCCGCAATTTTTCCAGTGGCAGTCTAAAAGT
>JAULBM010011191.1:0-11674 GCA_032357055.1 Geukensia granosissima
TGAACATATAACAATAAATAACTAACAAAACAACAACAACCACTGGGCTACAGGTTCCTGGCTTGGGACAGTCACATAAGTATGTGGCGGGGTTTAACCGGTTGGTGAGCGCTCAACCCTCCCCCTAACCTGGAGCAGTGGTGTGACAAAACAACAAAAAAACACACTATAAAAATCGGTTGTAACACATTTTATGTGACCTGACAATCTAAACAAAGAAGAAAAAGTTGAAATCATCTTGAATTCAATCGAAATAAAAAGCCAACCCATAGGGGATTTGTTTATCCATGTGCGATACAGGATTGAAGCAAATTTATGTATTAATATGTGAGAACGCAGGGAGATCTACCAATGTATTACAGAAATGAAAACAATTATATGTATAACAATATAAGGAACTCGAAGATACCAAAGGAGCAGACAAATGAGCTGTTGAATATTCTAAGGGAACTCTGCATGCTCCATCAGGAGTGCTGGGATCCAAACATAGCAGAGGATGTATTCCTATCCAGAAAAAAATATATCAAACGGAAAGACTTCTTGTCTGTGATAGAAGAATAAAACCTTTCGTGATTTCTGGGGTTTCGAATTCATATAAATATTGATGAAGGGAATTTAAGGACTATTTTCTGTCACCAAATAAGATTGATTGTTTGTTGGTTGCTCAATGTCCAGTGGCAAACATTTCATGCATATTCAGGACGAGAACAAGTTCAGCAATTGTCAATATCGAAAAAGGGATGGGATGGGACACAACAGGACAACGGTTTTTGACTGCCACCGGAAAACGGGAGTGATGGGTAGGGACATAAAATTTAGCCTTTTGTAGCGGCATTTATCTACTCTTTTTCGAAAACCGCAAAAGGGGTCTTTTACGTGCAGGTATGGTATGTTCATTTAAGGCGTAAATGAATTTGAAACACAGAGATGATTTCAATGCTTTATGATAAGAAGTAGCTGGGGGTATTCATCAGTACAGTTGTCATATATCGTATACATTGGTTGATCAAAGGCTTTAAGTCTAGTGTGGAATACCCATGCGAGAGATAAAAATTGCATACTCCAAAGAGACAAGACAAATTTAAAACAAACCTAAAGGAACAAAAGCTTTGAATCCACGAACTCCTTTTACAAAACTGGAGTGGGATCAGTATAATATACTTATATGACTGATTTAATAGACTCTCATATGAGGGTGAGAACCCTTCGCCACAAGTGTTACCTGTTGCGTTATCTATCAGATTTAGCCGATGTTGGAACGCAATCGATGAAAGTCACAACCGGTAAAAACGCATTCATCGTCACAAAGTGGAATATCTCCTATCAGTTGTGAAATGGATATTTTCTAGCGGTCAACCAATTGATGATGAGAATTATAATAAATATTTCCTCATTGATGACCGTTATCATTAAAAGAGAAATCCTTTATATAGTAGCTTTCCTGTCAGCAGTAACCCATATCAATAAAATTATGATAGAAAGCACAAATCTAATATAAGTTGAACCATATCACGCTGAAACAAATAAAAATAAAAGTTATTTTGCTATTTTTGTTTTTATAGGCTGGCATATATGTGTCATGTGTGTATGGTACAATTATTTGTATGCAATCAATAATCACGAAAATTCATTGTTACAGGTGATAGAGATAACATTTTGGGTTGGCTCGATTTTAGAAATTGGAAGTCCAAGATTTGTAAATGACGATCTAATGGAAGTTCTGTACGACAAATCAATGGACGGTATTAACCTTGGACATCTTGCCGATGGACTAGGCTACACAGCAATCGGTTTGATTCCCGTAATAGTTGCAGTCCGAATTCTAGGTCTAGTTATGTTGTTCAAACAGAGTAACCCCTTTATAATTGTAGTAAGTGTGAATGATCTTTTTTAAAAGAAAGAATATGCAATACATATGCCATAATTATACGATCAACATCTCACATAGGCTTAAAACACAAATATTTAAAAGCCAATTTTTACTGCCTGTTAAGCGCTTTTCCAGATTACCTTCATAAGACACACCGGCTGAGTATAAGTACCCTTGAAAGAATCAAATCAATTAATTCCATGTGCCGTCTTCAATGAAGGCATGTAGCTGATCGCAAAAAAGAAAGTGTAACAGATAATACTACATTTTCTAGACATCCATAAGGTTGCTTTATTCAAAGACTACAAGAGAAACGTAAGATAACCGAAAGAAACTGCAATATCGATAACGTGTACAAGATGCAGCAAAACGCATAATGTATATATAACTCAAAACAAAAAAACTGACCTAAAACAGATGGTAGATAGATCAGTACTAAACTCTTCTGAAATATTGCAAGGACAGGTGCTCAGTTAATTTAGTATAGGCTTCATTAAAGTGAAATACTTATATTTTTAAATGGCAATAAAATTCATTGTAACAGTACTTTTACTTCTAGTTTTCAGATTTTGCGCAAGTACAAAAAAATAAAAAAAATATAAAAAGATTCATAATAATTTAATGTGTTTATAAGATTATAAGATGGGTTAGATTAACAGAGAAATGATCCAATAAAAAACACTTATTGTAATTTAAATCTGCTGATATACAAAATGGAGATTCTAAATGGACTGATTAAAATATTTAAGTCAGACGATAGACAAGATCATGACCAATCCAACAGAAACAGAGGCGAGCAACAGTGCACAAAACATAAAAATGTGTGATGTACAAAACTGTAAACATTGAAACTTCTCCTAACAAAACAATGTATTATTAGGAGAGAATGAAAAACAAAACATACGAGATTAAAAAAATCAATAGATATCACAGGGTTTTATATAACATGTATAAAAATGTATCACATTGTCTAATAAGATAAAACTTGATTAGAATAACGGCGAATATAATTGCTGTTTACTTTAATTGGGCTGTTAAGTACTCTAGGGGACTGCTTTAGGATCGACCCAGTGATTGCAAAATATAGATAACCTATAGAGAACATGTTGAATGCAAAATTGTGAACTTTATAGCATTATAGTCAAAATGTAGGTAACATTACATCCAAACATAACAAAAGGCAGTACGCATGTCCGAACAAAACTAAAATGGGCAGCCAAATCGAACGGAAAGGACATCTTACTAAACAAATTCGTAAATGACTATTTTTAGAAAATTAATGATAGAAATGCGATCTACAAAATGTGTAACAATTTTAGACATTTATAAAATTAATTTCTATAATGAAGATTCAACTGTAGTCTGAGAATATGAAATCTTATTCATTTTTTAATTATTTGCAGACAGTAACAGTATCAATCCTACTTTGTTTGGGATGTTCGACTTTGTTTGGACTCTCGACATACCTTATGCAGTTTGTAAGTTGTATGAACATTAAGCTTGCACTCAACAATATCTACTTAAGAGACATTAGTTTGTTATTTAGTATTAAAATAAGCTTGAAAATGGATAGAAGATTTGCATGAAGGCCCGATACATATAATTTCACATTATATAACACTAAAAACAACAAACAACCATCATTTAGCAATGATGATCCAGACAAATACCAGGAAATACAAGCCATATAAAAGTTGGATAAGATTAATTCTGGAAAGAAAAAATTAGCGAATTATTACACGATTTAAAAGTGGTTCATAAATTATAACATTCTTTTTTTGACTATACTAGTTCGGTTAATCGGTTTATGCTGGTAGAGTTGTCAGCTTGTAACAAATACTACTCGTTTGACTCATGTGATTTTTTTAAATAGGTTTACAATTGCTTTGGATCCATAAAGCTGGTTTGAATAATTAAGTTATGGATTTTGCCTTGTCGATCAACATTTAATACTGCAAACACTTATAACTTGTGGTGGTCGTGAATTTCGTGGACTGACAAGAATTCCATTTAAAGACAAACAAGCAGAATGTTACCCGAATTCTTGAAGAAAAAAATAGACAACCGCGTCATGTTAAACAAGCTTTTTGGTTTCAGCAGAAACTTTTTCGACAGTAGTTCTATGGGAGTGGGCTCTTACAATGAAAACTATACCCACAGCTGGTAAAGAATTAACTGTTAATCATAAAGGTTCTCCATCGAAAATTTGTTTTCACGAATTTTCCTACCTAAGCAATTGTATTTTCTTTAAAATCCAAGAAAATTTATGTGAACTAAAAATTTAAAAAATCACATAATTAATATCAAACCATTTACGACCACCACTACGTGTACCTTTTTTTTTAAAGACAACCCTTCAATACTTGAGGCTTTTTACAACACTTTAAAATATTCACAACTGTTTGCAACGAGTCATTGCAACAATCTAAATAAGGCATTATTGATTACAGAACAGTGGTACAGGCTTTTGTAACAAAATACATGATTTCAAATTTGCTGTCTTAACTCTACTCCTTTAATGATGCAATGCTTTATGTTGCATTAGCGTTCGATAGATGTTCATATAAAACTTTTACACAAAATGTTTAGGAAGATACTATTGAGGATAGTATAAAAATATAATACAATCAAGATAGTCTTAACACTCTTACTTGATTGTGTCTTTGCAATTTCATTTCATCAAATTCATTAGTACTGACCTTTAACTGATATGCTTATAAAACTTCTTTTATTGTTTAACTCATAAAACCATAACATTCATTAAATGCTCATATCAGTCTAAATTTTCGAAACATTACTATAATTTATATTTTACAGGCATGTACAGTTGCAACAAGCGGAACACTTTTGAATATAACCGCAGTATACTTGACCTTTTTCCTTATAGAAACTGTATTACATGTAAGTTTCATAAAATCATGCTGTATAATACTGAATTATATAATTTAATATTTTGTCGTTCTTAAAACACTTGCATACTTGATGAAAGATAGTTTTGATAAGTTACAATCAGGTACAATAAGCGTTACTACATGTTTTGCATAAATGTACCGGGGCTTTATTTCCTGAAACTCATCACTGGCTTTGCAATAAAAGAGTTTGGCTAATGTACATTTGATTTTTTCTAAAAATTAAAAAATTACCCTCAACAAATAATACATATAAACATATGAAAAGTCCAGTGTAAAATACCTATATGAGAGATCAAAAGTAAACGAGACAAGACACATTTGAAACAAATTTAAGGATAAAACAAAAACAAAAGGAATAAGACTTGGAATCCACGAACTCATTTCCAAAAATGGACTGAGATCGGGTGCTCATGAAGAGTAAGCATTCCAGTTCTTGCGCGCAATAGTCGTCGTTGAATCCTTTAACTCGAATCCGGATTAACGTCAATCCGAGAGAATGTCAACTTATTGTTGTATTAATAGTAATAGGTCAGATACACTGATACCATATTGATCATTCAATACATGATTGCGACCGCAGTAATTAAGGAGGGACGATTTCAAGCTTGATTGGAATTGTCCTAGTTGTAGTTATTTTTGCACCAACAGCAATGCTCTCTTTTAGAAAAGCCTGATACTTGGAACAGTCACGAGAGTGTCGAATCAATTGCGAATCAAACCCCGTAGGCAGGAAAAGCAGGAATATAAGTACTCACAAATACGGAAAGTTTAATAAGGAAATTGAAGGAATCCCGTTTGTCGTAAAGCAATTTTCCCTCTAAGTTAATTTCGAGGAATAAATCTAGGTATGAAGCAAATTTTGTTGAGTCTGAGGTCTCCTTAATTTCTAGTTCTCGTGGATTTATTTGTTCGAAAAGTTCACTGAACGTAGTTTTATTTGATGACAAAACAGCATCTTTATAGCGAAAGTAAAATTAAACGATCTGGCCAATTTCCTTTTGTTATTTCACAGGAATCCCTGAATAAATTCTGCTTCTACGAGTACAAAAACAAGTCGGCTAGAGTGGGAGCACTATTTGTGCCCATTAGAATACCAACGGTCTGTTGAAAAACTCGCCCCATAATAATAGAAATAAAGCTTTTTTCATGACATTTATAAATTGTTGTTTATATATTATATAAAAAAGAGGATATGAAAACCACTTGATTTGACCAAAAAATTAAGTTGAAATGTTTGTTAAAACATTTTGAATGTTTAACATTACTAAAACAATATTTTTTTTCCATAAAATGCATTTTGATTCAAGACGGACCAAAATCGATAGAGATATTGGAAATGCTGATTTCGGTTTTTGTTTTGCATCAGCTCATTGTTTGACATTGTTTTTTTTTTGTCTCAAAAAGTCATTATCGTGTTATCACTTTTAACATTTGTAATTATTAAAATAAGCATTGCATTTCATTCAATAGATACTACAGACTGTCCTTTTCTGTTATCTCCTGAAAGTTTTATTGAAAACAAAAGTCAGTACTTTGCATATTTTCGATGTATCAAGAGGAATGAAAAGGTAAGAATATAAATTTAAACAATTTTATCAAGAGAATTATGTGTTTGTGCAATTCCACCGTATGTCATCAAATATTTAACCCTAAATAATTATGAACTACACAACAGATTTCGCACACAATACAAAGATAGCAACCTATACTATTACTAGTTTGTTGAAGTTGCTCGAATTGTTTCGTAATTTTCTGATTGTAGGTTTTGGATATTTTTTTTTGTATTTTCAATTCTTCACTTGACCTTTGGCTTTCTAACAAACAGATTATAACAATACCAGGATGATCCTGAAGAAATTACGTTATGACTCCGATAAATAGCTACAAACTTCGGGATGTAATCAGAGATATGATATTTATCAACTAACGTTTAGGACCAATATGTCATAAACTGCTTAAAAACGAATTTAGCAGCCAATTTGATTTAAGTCTGGAAATTTTGAGTCTTATCGCACTCATTAGAGGTGAATTATTTGAGGATCTACATGACCCCATGATTTATGGTCTTTTTACTGACTTTGCCAATTGAATTTAGTTAGTTATTTGGTTATTGTTGTATTTCTACATAACTGTTATATTTCACAGTTTTGTACTTAAGATATTTGCTGTGAAAAAGACTAACCGATAATTATTTTTTACGTTTCATCATTTTTTTTCTTATCGGAATTGTAACAATGCTGTCGAAACCACATTTCTATCTTTTATTAATGCTTACTTCGTAAAACGGTCTACTAGATTAAAACAATTAAGCATAAAAGTTCTATTGCACATACCTATATTAAATTATTTCCGAAAGAACATGTGACATTGCTATCATTGGTTTTATGATATTAAGTAAATGCTAAGTGACACCTTTTATTTAATAAATGTAAATTATCGTGTTGACGCAAAGACTGTTTTAAAATACTTTTACATTGGGGATTCATTCATTTATTTAATATCGAGAGTTTTCACATATTATAGGGTATATTAATACGATTGATGAAAAAGTAATTTTTTAATATAACCCATATGAATATAATGTGTAAGAAATGGAAATGAACAGGTGACAATCAAGATATATTTCAGGATAATGAAGTTAGTACACATTGTCATAAGACTGGCTGACACGGTATGTATATTTTGGTACAGAAAACATTATGACGCCAAACAAACACAACCATCAGGTAGATGTTACAAAACATTTCACGTGCATTTCAACTTTCCCAACCCGTTGGAGAAATTTTGATTTACAACTAGTCGGTTAAATTGTATCGAATTATTTCCCGCAAAACCTGTACGGAATATTTTCATCGGTATTCGACATTGAATCATTAGAAAAACAAAATATTTAAGCTGCATCTTGTGAATTACAATTTTACTCATTTCTCGATCCTTTAATTTTACAGTAAATATCAGTTCAACAAGTCAGGCGATTAAAATCTAAACTTTAACGATCTCGAGTTGAGAAATGTTTTAATCGATTGTAGTTAGTTAGAGAATCTCTATATAAACAGGGTTAGAAACTATCATTTATATCCGTTGGTTACAATGAACATAAAAAGTTGCAAAATAAATTGATTTTCTGCATTTTGTCAATTTACGAGTAAGGATCTTTAGCAAAGTTGAGCATCTCCATTCTCTGAATAATGTGCTCCGTGCAAAATAAATGGCATCAAAATCTTACAAGATAATTAATGTATATAAACAAAAATCGGGTTGCGTTTAACTGGCATCGCACGTGATAAGGTTCGTCAGTTATCTATCAAAGGTCGGTGGTTCTCTCCAGGCACTCCGGCTTCCTGCATCATTAGATCTGACCGCCGCAATATCAGAGAAATGTTGTTAAAAGTGGAGTTAAACTCAAATCAAACAAACAAACAAATATAATGTATATAATATTTACCTGGAACTAATTGTGCTCATACAGTTTTAAAACTAAAAAACTAAATTTCTAAAACAACCGTTCATTTTCTACAATTGACTGTGTGAATATTAATACGTATAAGACAGTATGTTCATTTCATTGCATGATCATTTTTATACTTTTGTTTTTAGATGTAGACATCTAACCTCTTACAGACAGTTTTCCTTTTCAGGTGGTCTCGTTTGCAATGCTCATAGCCATAATATTTTGGCTCTCAGAAATTCACATAATGTCAGCTAGTTTCAAGGCAAAACTGAGAGACAGTAGTTTCTATGATACTGACCTACACAATGTGGCAAATGGACTTGTGATAACGTCAATTGTAACTATAACTATCATCATTGTTAATAATATCGTGACAATCATCGCTACTATAAACGGGATGTACAGAACTTTAATAACAGTAAGTACATACATTGCATCCTTGAAGTCTGTATATAAAAAATATGGTGTAAGTTATTAATCGAAATTTTAATAAGAAATCATTAAGCGTCCGGAGGATAACTTCTATCCTTTAACTATGGACAATGATCTGCGCCGTATCAAGATGTAATCCCACAATAATGAAAAGTGAAACCACTGTAGTGCCATAGACCATTTATTAATTAAAAAGTAATACAAATAAAAGTACATATAGAAAAAACAAAGACAAAACGCACTACAAATTCTGGCATGGGAATGGCACATGAAGTATGTGGCGAAGATGAAAACATTTGTCGGCGCTCAAACCCAACCCCTTAATCTGGGATAGTGGTGTCATATACGAACCTTGAATTAAGTTAGATATTAAGATATGAGATGTCGTATGGCTGTCTACGAGACTGCCACCCATCTGTATAAATGACAAACATCTAATAGGGTAATTTGTAAATCAAAGAAATAAAAAAAAATCAAAGATACAAAAGAGGCGGACAGAATTCGTTAAATCAGAACACAAACAAGACCATAGCCAACAAATAAGGAACGACAGACAAACACATCACGCGTAACACTACAATGAAAACAAAAGTTAGAGAAGCATGAGCCCTTTAAAATCTAGGGTGAGTTCAGGTTCTCCGAAAAGGTTAGAACGGGTAAGCAACTCCTGCTCCAATAGTAGCAGTAGTTTTTAATCGCCCAGATTAAAAAATCGTACATATAAGAATAGAAACCAATTGCAGAAACGTTAAGAAGTTTAACGAGGAAATATATAACTTAAGAAACGACAAAATACCGGACTTGCGATTTTTGTAAGTCCTGACTTGAGACAGACACGAAAACATTCAGAGATGTTACGCATGTTTTATTTGATCCAAAGACCGAAATAGAAAATAATAAATATGAAAAAACCTAGCTTAAATCGTACATCTATGTTAGATATCTACACGAACAATACATACATCACAAGAAAAACATGTAAAAAATGATATACCTCCTCAATCAATGCTCACTGTTTGTCGAAATCAAGCTAAGTATGATAGCCTGAAAAACTTATTCGAATTCACAGACGCAATGTTAAAATAACAATTTTTGTTTGTTTGATTTAAATCTTCCCAATAATTGTTGAATCCAAACCCTTTTTTTTTGAGGTTCATGAAGTTCTTTTTTTGTACTGTGGTGTTTACCTTTGATCCTATTTTCAGCATCATTTCAGTATTAGCGACCACGGTGAGGCAAAAATGATCAATGTTTTATTTTGGATTTATTTTCAAGTAAGATAACGTCTTACAAGGAAAACCAAGGTAAATCCTCTTTACATTGTCATAAATCAAGCTTTTTTACAGAATGTGGTGGTGCTGATTGTCTGCATTATAACAGAAACTGTTTCCCTTGGTTTGCAGTGTGTTATAGAATACAGGGTAAGCAAAACATCTATTGACAAAAAATATGAACAAAATTGTACTTTCAAGTGTATAGATCTCACAAAAAACTAATTATTTTTGTAAGATAATTTCTTGGATGTTTCTCTTATTTAAACAAGAAAACCAACATTTGACTGTCTCTTAATTTTTTCGTAAAGACGTATACATATGATTCTTGTGAATTCTTCATATAAATGTTAATTATTGCTTAATAAACACACTAACGCGTATAGAGCCTTAACCATGTACGCTAAGTTTTTAAAGTTAAACACATATTTCAATCAATTTCAGTTTATTCTTTTTAAAGTAAATTAACAATTAGTTTAAATGATATATGCATAGAAGTGCGAAGAGAAGAATATTTTTCAAAACTTAAATTGCTCAAATACCTCATTGAAATAAAATACTTGGCAGGAAACATCTTTTAATGTAGAACCAGAAATAAAGATAAGTCAGAAAAATGTGAAAAATAGGGGTCAAACGTCAGTAAGGAAAACATTCAAAATTTAGCAAAGAAAGAAAATATCTTACATAAAATGAATAGTTCAGCTTCTAAATAATATGTAACCTAATAACTAATTGTTTAAATATATTTAATAGGTCTTTTTTTCTGGCGCCATTATTTCATTATTATGTCAACGTTTTAATATTTGTAAACTTTCAATTAATATACGTCGTCCAAGCAAATTTCAAAATGGATACCAATGACAAAACCATGTAATACTATTCCTTTTGAACAATAGCAAAAGCTTTCTGATCTGTTTTGCCCCTAGCGTGTCTGATGGTGATAAATCCAGTGAAGCACTTTACACACAGTTAAATTTGGCTTTGATATATATTTTATAATCGTATGTAAGATGTGGATTGTGTCTTTATGGCATAAATTCCATATCAATATTTCAATACATTTGTTAGTGATAAACTTGATGATTTCGACTTTCCAATAGTCAACTCGCTGTTCATTGGCAGAAAAATTCCAGCTGCATCCGGTTTTTAAGACCACGTGTCTAATACATCCATTTACAAGACAGAACTTAGTCGTTGAGACAGAATCTGCTCAAACAGGGTTTTTAAGCTTCTTAATCGAAGTCATATTTCTTGAAATTTTAAGGTCGACACCACAATCATGTCAGCCGGTATGAAATATCTGGTGACAGATGAAGACATATTTTTCCTTTGAAGTTGCAATTAACTTATATACAGTTCGCCAAAAGTTAAGCATCAACTTGGTTTTGATAATATTTGTATTTTTTTGGACAGACATAAATGGTTTATTTGCTGCTTATCTTTATTTCTTTATTAAATTTAAATCAACGACCTTTATTAAATCAGTGATCCGAATTGACAAAGGACATTTGGGTTAAATATTTACCAAATCAAAAAGAGCGAAAAATCAATAACACAAAAGACGATTTTAAGTTTCACTTTGAGATCTTTTTTACACTCTTTTCAATGATACAAGTATAACTTTTATTCAGTTGAATTATGAGTACATAAACTGTCATTTAACGTTAAGATCGTTAGAATCTGGTATAACCTTCGCGCTTCCGGTATAAATGTTTAACACGCTTCCTTTTGAAACTGT
>JAULBM010011201.1:0-11673 GCA_032357055.1 Geukensia granosissima
TCATTGTTGTGACAATTATTTTTACAAAAGTTGGCAAGATTTGAAAAGAAGATTTGTCACTCTTACTTTGACTTTATGTACTAACATCTATTTTCATTTACATCGTGTTGAAAATTTATAGAGAAAATTGATTTAGGCATAAAATTGCCTGGAAAAATAGTGATTTTGTGAAAATGAAACATCAGTCACGTGACCTGTTGCAATGGTAACAATAAACTAATATGCTGACAATGTCGATCTGCTATTTCTATTTTAATATATACCAGTTAATTATACGCAAGCCATAAACCATGAAAATTTAAGCCATATAGGAATACATATTAAAGTATGTTTTAGACCATAAAAAGCAAGACAGGGAAGGGGTAAATTCTGCTATTTCGCATGTTTTGTGCATGTGCATTGACAACCCTTTCAATTTACAAGACCTTACATTAAAAACATGACAACTGCAAAAATACCATGATTTAACTTTTCAATCCACGCGTGGTTATACAAGCACCCTCCTTATAACACCCTTCTTTTACTCCCATTTATCTCCAAATGTTTTCGACCAGAATTATTATAGGATATTCTTTAACGCATTTTGTCAGACTCTGGCTAGCTCATAAAGGTTGCGACATAAGCAGTGTGCACTGATTGTAAATATTTGCTATAAATTACGTATTGGAGGATCTTTTGTAACCCTTCATCAGCATAAGCCACATCCCAATCAGTCCAATTGCAGCTCCAGTACAAACGAATATCAAAGTAATCCACACCCATGGTTCAAACATTTTGTCATCGCCTGAAACATATCATTTAATATGCATGTAAATGCATCCAGACCGCAAATACAATACTGAATAACGTACTTAGGTTAAGGGAGGGTTGAGCGCTCACCAACAGGTTTAACCATGCAACAAACTTATGTGCCAGGAACCTGTAGTCCAGTGGTTGTCGTTGTTTTATTAGTCATTTATTGTTATATGTTCACCATTTTCGCATTAGATTAAATCGATTATTGTGTTTTATGTATAGTTTCAGATTTTGAATATTGGGCCTTTTACAGCTTCCGTTATGGTATGGACTCTGGTTCATTGTTGAAGGCCATAATGGGACCTGAAGAAGTTTAAATTCTTCTGTCAATTAGTGGGTGGCTGTCTCATGGACAATCACGCCACATCTCCTATTTTTATATATTGTTTTTCCCCTTGATTTTTATATTACACTGACGATCTTTTTTCTTTCATATAATACAAATGGCATATATATCTCACACTTCGTAAGTTACCTGAGAGTATTTCTTCTAATACAGTGATTTCTGTGGACATTTCTTGTTCAGGTCTGTCGTCGGCGTCGTCTTTCGCAGACAGAAAGTTTTCCGTTCAATAGTTTTTGTTGTTTTATTTGGATCCATTCGAGATTCAAAAAGTTTTTTTTCTTTGTATCTTTCATGACAATGTTAACAAAACAAGCAAAAATGACTCATCTCCTACCGTTTTTTCTTAAAAAACGGACACAAAATGACCATGTCCTGATTTTTGAATTTAAAAAAAAAACGGTCACGGGCAATTTTGCGGCGGATAGGAAATGTTAATTTTTCTCCCAAATTCGATGTGGTCTTTGCATTTTGGATCGTCTAAATGAGAGTTTCTAGTAGTATTTCAACGAAATTTTCTCTTTCTCTTACCGTTTTTGGACTACAATTGGCAGAGTGGGAGTGAGGAAATGCAATTTTGAATGATACGGAAAAAAATATTTTTTCGATTTCAATGGTTTTCCAAATTATTCCTATGAAATGTAACAAAAATTACTCCGAAAATTTTGTGTATATAAAAAAAGGAGATGTGTCATGATTGTCCATGAGACAGCCACCCACCAAGTGACAGTAGAATTTTAAATTCTGTATATCGATTTGAATTTTAAAAAGGCCATAGGTTAAAAATGTCATTTTGCAAAAAAATAAGTAATAAAATTTTTCATTCGATTTTACTGGGTCTTTTGAATATGAATTGTCTTTATGACAGTTTCGGGAGTATGTCAATGAATTTGGCTATTTCTGACCTTTGTGAGAAAAAAGGGTCAGTTGGGAAAAATGCAGTTTTACATAATATTGGAATGTTTATTTATGGGTTGTTTTTCAAATCATTCCTATTAACAATGAAATAAAACTTACGACAGTTTCGGTTATAATGGAGGTCAAAATGATCATTGATCCGGTCTTATTAATATGTCCTGCACTTTACTGTTTCCAGCAGAGTACTGTGTCCATAACAATATTGTGTCCACACTTAAGTTTAAAAACATTCGTTTTATATGTCATATTATTGACTTTTTGTTTGTTTTGGATGAAAACTTTTATTGCACATGGTATATTCGATTTTTTTAGGAATCTCTTAACATTTGTAGATACCATTTCACTTTATTTCACATTACCGATAATGTAATATAACACTTCATTGTTAAAAAAACGAAAATCTATTCTCTTAAGATTAACTTCGAAATATTAATTTTCCCCAGGGAAACTGTCAGGGTAAGAAACCTCAATTATGTTTACTTGGGTTGAGTCTATTTTTTCAAGATTATTGACATTGAACTATACAGCGACGAACGTAGAACTGGAATTTGTGTTGTTTTTTTAATCAAATACGATAAAATATGAACACCTTTTTTTAAAAGACTCTTTTCAATTTCATATTTTGGGATTGTTTAAAGACATGTACCTTTGCAAAAGTCAACAACAAAATCAACAATTCGTCTGTTCTCCTTTCCAATGCGACATATCATCTCTACAACGCCTTTGCATGTTGACAATCGACTTGCTACTTTGACCTCTGTTGTAAAAAATCCATCGGACCTCATGGTGGTATTTATGTCTTCTGCTTTTGAGATATTTTCATGCTGGAATAAAAGTTTGCTCAATAAAATGGCAGGTGAATAATTTTGTTTATTTATCTGGATCATATTTTTCCGCAATTTGTCAGTTCTATAATGATAGAGTGAAAATCCAACAAATAAGACAAATCTTATTACATGCATAATGAGTCGTATATACTCTTTTGTTATGATAAAACGAAATAAGCCAGCACACACTATACAGTTGAAATACTACACTGATTTGCACAGACACAAATAACCTACGTCGTCCACATGGCAATTTGCAAAAAGTCTGCAAAAAAAGGCGTATTGGTTATTTTTTAAAAACACTTGATGATGTCCTTTATAAATACTAATGATATAATCACTTTACTTATTTGTAAATTGAAACATTTATTGCCAGAAATGTGGCATTTCTTTAAACGTATCCTAGCTAATATTAGCCTCACGGAACGTCCATCCTCCCCCCACAAAAAAAAAGAAAATTAAAACATAAAACGTCCAATTAAGTCAACGTAAAATCAACATATCCGAAATAATTTTAACATATTTTTTATATTACGATGTATTGCAAGTTATATTACTCTGGACCCTTGTTTCAACGAGTATTATATCATCAGCAGCATAAGAACAATACATCAATATGTCGAGACTAACACTTTGTACAAAGATAACTCAAATCCAAACGAACTGAAACAGAAAGCCAAAATCCAGTAATGTTAGGAAATCAGAATTCAAATAAATACCGCACATTCACGTAAAATAAAATGCGGTGCAATTTTTATTAGTGAAATATCAAAACGGGGCTAATAAATATCCTTAAGGACAGTGGCTTTGTTCTAGTGGTTTTTAAAAATGAGTGTGTTAATGCTGTATTAATACTGTTCATTATGTTTGGCTAGAAACGTGATTCAAATGTTCCCTGTTATCAGAATGATATTTAAATGATGTTTTAAGTCTCGACAGGCTTTTTGAATGTTCATAATTTTTCTACGATGTTTCTACATAATTTACGGTAACGAACATTCCCGTTTTGCTTCGATTCCATGGCTGTTCTATTCCGAAATAACAGCAATTTCCGCAAATTTATTCATTATTGTAGCCTTGGTTTTATTACTAGTATTTTGCACATTTTTCAGTTATTAGGGATATATGCGGGTCAGTTAAAATTTAATTTTGTTCCTAAATTTAGACACTTGGTTCTTAAACTAGACATTTTCTTAAATATTCATTTTGAATATTTTACAAATATATTCATACGCAAATCTGAGCAAATTCAACTGTCAGAATAGCGCCAATGCATATAAGTGGTACGTGCAAATTCTTAGAGTTGCTAAATCAACGAATAACTTGCGTCTATCAACATTTTAGATTCATATAATGAGAAAATAATTACACCTTGCCGGGAATTTTATCAGTTGGCGTTATATTTTTTGTTTTTTCTCCCTTCTGGGGTACGATTGTCCACAAGACGACAGCAAGTTATAATTACTTTTTCATTGAATTATTAAAAGACAGCATTGTCAAATACCTTTAAAAAGGACAATGCGATTAAAATAGCAAACATAACTGGGCTTATGTGATATTGACGATAGTCTGACCAGCAAGAAGGAGATCTAGCAAGAAAGTTTAATATGCAATTTGAGCTACATTCTAAAACAATAAAAATTAATTATTTATTCCAACAGGAGAGTTCCAGGTGGAAAGTTAACAAACTGCTCTAATCTTTGGACACCTTTTAAGAATAATGTTATATTCGTTTAGAGATCACGCTGTCATGAAGTGATTGCCTGGGGAAGTACAGGTACCAGGTTTTTTCGTTTTGGGCCACTGATCCCATATTGTGGGAAAGTCATAATTTGATCAGCATTTTCAGGTCACGGCGCAAATGGCGTTTAACTAACTTGTCTTGCCCTTTAATCAAGGGGTGGCAATATTGGCTAAACCAGGTGTGAAATTCGAAATAATGAAACGAAAAAAAAATGACAAAAAGATAGGGAAATATTGTGCGAAGTTAAAACAGAAAACAACGAAATTATACATATAACAAATAGGTATGCACCAAATAATAGTAAGGCAGAATGAAGTTTTTTTCCAATATTATTTTCAAAAATAATCCCGAAACCTCAAACTTTCTCATCGGTGATTTTAGTTGTGTAGTTAATAAACATTTTGATAGAAAACTAATACAACATTGAGATGACGTCGGCCAATCCAAATTGATTGACATCATTAAATGAACAAGTTCCAAACATGGTACCAGAGATTTTGAGTATCTACAACCGCCTCATCCAATGAAATACCGATAAAATTGACCAATCAACAAACGGGAATATCGACAACTAGACCAATGAAACGACGAGAAAATTGACAAATGACTAAGACCATAATAAAAGGTAGCAACCAATGAAAAACGACAGCTCGTATAAAAGGCACAACACGTCAATATCTGTCAATCATGTTATCGATAGCAGAATTGTTCGCAGAATTCTTTCCAGAAATGTCAATGACACCAGAAAAGACGACAGAAAAGAAGAAGAAAACTCCAAAGAGGCAGAAGAAGTCTACCAACCTGGTCCAAGTGGCGACTCAGACGGCACAAATACCATTGAAAATATCTCTGAGAGGTGGAAAGGCAGCAAGAGAGTGGACCTTAGATTTTGGGAGACCGAAACGATGCCATCCATGACTGGAGTGAGTTTATCGCTGATCCAATGGAAGAATCTATGCAACATGGTCGATACCATAGATGACCTGGATGCCAAACTGAAGGAATAGGAACCGGTGGACTTTTCCCGAAAAACCAAAAAGCGCGGGAAAAAATGACGCGCTTTCGCTCGCGTATGTGCAAAAATCTACTCCTAGTACATGGGTTTCGCCCTTGCTTCCAAACCACCCGAGAGATCTCGAAAATCCACGATCATACCTGACTTTTCCAAAAAAACCAAAAAACGCAGAAAACTTCCAATGACGTCATCTGTGACGTCATGTCACGTGACTTCCTGTGACGTCATTCCCGGTCCACGTCACAGGTGACGTCACTTCCGGCTCTACCCGATATACTCTCCTGAGATCCTCCTGAAAAATCCGACCTGAACTCTGCCCATATACTACTCATATAGAATCATAAACCTATTAATCCATCACAAAATCATATATTTTGCACATATATAAATGTATTCGTGTAAGGTCCACATGCCCAGCAGTCGCGCTTATTGGTTTTTCATAGTAGAGAGATGTAGATGTTGATTTTAAAACGTATTTTTAATATATGAATAACTTCATCTGTATGTTGTAATTTGTCGCTTTTTAAATTTAAATTATTCTTAAAGTTTAAAGAAATCACATGTACCTTTAAGTTTTGTTGTAATAGGTGAAGTAGTAATAAACCATGTTTGTATGTTCGTAAAAAAACTTGTCTGAGTGATAAATCAGTTAATCGGTGTGCCATCAGTTGCAAGCGTGAATTTTCTTATCCTATGCATCCTGTATCATTTCGAAATTCTGTCGAAATTTTTACCGATGCATCTTAAATTCCCATGCATTAGGTTTACTATCTGCAAATTTAGAACTTTTTCAATAAAATGGGACAAGTCGATAAAATAGATATTGCAAAGACTACAAACACGACACATATACAATTAGCACTAGACAGGAACATGTTCTATAACACTGAAATATTTCTTTTACCCAATTACGTTTTCCTACATGTACACTTCTGTATGATATTGGGAATAAAAATAAGATACTTAGAAATAAAAAATAATTGAAAATGTGGGTTGTAACCAAAAGGGAGAAGGTTCAGTTAGGTTCGTTTTCAGGCCAGAAATGTGCCCATCATAAAAAACCCAGTAAAATATTATCTAAAACTGATTGTTGAATGTAAAAATCAATGCTCTCTATGTATCTGGCTTTATATATAGATATATTCGAACTCACGCTGCTGTGAATCTTTATATATATATATATGTGTGTGTGTGTGTGTGTGTGTGTGTGTGTGTGTGTGTGTGTGTGTGTGTATAAAAATTTGGTGTAACAAAAAACAAGTAAAAAGTTCAAGTAGGACCAGGCCAGATTTATTGTTTTTACTTTTTAGCTAGTGTGCGATGTTTGCTGCATACAAAAAGGAATTAACAAATTGCGATACAAATAGCAAATTTTAGTAAGTCAAAATGGTCATGAAATACAATTATCTCAATGTAAGATTTGTTATTGAAGATATTATTTTTAATCAAGGATATAAAGTTTTTATGAAATTAATATACCTCAAACAGTATAACACATTCAGGCGCAGGATACACCTTCTCCATCTTGATGAAAATGTTGATATCACCATTTTCTAAGCTAATGTTTTTCTTTATTCTGTTTTCTTCAATCGTTGGATCATCTTAAAAGAATAAAAAAAATACTGAATATTATTTAACAGGTCAATTATTTACTGATATAATAACTGTATCATTAGTATACTTGTTTTGTGGCTCTATATTTGTTGACTACATATTTGCAAATACCTTTCAGAGAATTGATTATATTTTACACAGACAAGACAGGATTGAGGCTCATGAGCTATATTAAATATTGTTGAATGTATTTGTACTTGATTTTTTCGGCGAATACAATAACTGTAAAAATCATTTTATCACAGTGCTGAAGCAGTTTGTAAATGGAGTTATTCATACTGTTTAATTTATTATGTGCATGCATAAAAAGAATGTCGGACAAACAATCAACAATTAAATGATGAAACGTTTTTATTGTTTAACATAACTTTTTTACTTAAGATATAACAGTCAGGATTACTACCATCCCTGGAATGAGGACATGAAAGGTCAAAAACCTCTAAAACACTTAATGCTTGTCTGAGCATGGAAATGATTTTGTGGATTTGAATTTAATCTCAAAGTCTCATTACATTAATATGCCAAGATTTTTTTCCCGTAACCAAATGAAATTTTCATATATATAACAATAGATTAATATGAAAAACGGAGATGTGGCATGATTGTCCATGAGACAGCCATCCACCAAGTGACAGTAGAATTTTAACTTCTACAGGTCCCATTATGGCCTTCAACAATGAACCAGAGTCCATACCATAACAGGCGCTGTAAAAGGCTGTAAAATATTTTTGCAAAATATGTTAAATTATTTTTGCAAAACTGTTCAATAAAATTAATTGATGGTCAGAATTTATCTAAAAATTAAAATTGGAACTTTCTATACAAACGTAAGAAACATTTTAATTTTTGGTAGTGTTGTTGACTAATAAAAAGGCAGGACGGAAAAATAAAAAAAATACATCAAAACGATTGTAGACTTCAATTTAGTCTTACATTATTTTTTTCATATGTAAGCAAAAAGGTATCGTTGCTTCATTTATTTCATAACCAGTAAATATACATGCAAATTATAATATGTACTTACCATAAACAAACAAATCATAAAGAAAAAAAGCAGATATTCTGTTATTAAGATAAATTAACTGTTAAACATTGAAATAATTATTAAAACTATCCCCTAGGGTCCGGTGGTAAAATGGACAAATGTGCAACATAAACTGTTTAATCTAGACAAGGTAAAGTTTAGTAATGTTAGCATTATATCAGCTGGACGTGAAATTTCTTTAAATACTGAAATTGAAACACAATATCGTCTGTATTAATTTTAGTTCATTAACTTTAAATAACATAATGTCCATCATTTTTCTTCTAATCAAAATTATTTTAACTTCACTTCTGCGATGACTGCTATAAGGTGTTCCATTACACCAGCTAAAACGTCTTTCAGTCATATCGCACTCTTACAATAAATCTGATTCCATCATCATGTAATAGGAAATCTGTAGATCGGTATCCTTTTTTTCCAGTAATTGTTCATCTTTCGGCTTGTTGGATTTTAAGATTTATCCCCTTAATTTTTTTTTTTGATTATTCAAGCTTGTGGTGTCAGATTGATTCCTTTGTCATTAGCTGCATAATAATTCTACCTTAAATTGCCCTATTAAATACTTTAGTTTCTTCAAATTCTCTCTTTTGAGTATTTTTCAATTTAACATTTTTGTTAATTGTCTTTTCCTTGTCATAATTTGCTTCGTTTATGTTGTCCGCTAAACAGATTTTGTTCTATAACCCCTGGGCAAATATGTTTTATCTGAATAGTTTCTTTTCGCATCTTTCGCATTTGAATTTTCTTATTTGCAGTAACTTTGATTTCTGTCGTGCAATAATTCTATTTTTGATAAAAGATAACACTGAAGCGTAATGATTCCTAATAAAGTCGTTCTTAGTTAGATATTGAACCCTAAAGGACCATTCAAAATTCGATATTTTTTTGTTCAATTATTTTATCGATAAACTATGACAAAAGACAGCATCGAAATGAAATGATTTTGAATTAAGTCGTATTGAGTTCGATTTTAAATCATGAAGGACCTCTTTCTCATGTTTCTGTACACATATATAATAATGTGTTCTCATTTGAATTTAAGACTAATGTAGACCTCAAAAACAACCTTATTTCTAAGTCTAAGACAAACAGATAATACAATGTGCCCAAAACACTTGCAGGTAAATGGATTTTATGAAATCGCAATAAAAGTTCTATTTTGAGGGATCTTGGCTTTCTTCTCTACTGAGGAATCTTGTAGAATTTCTAACAAAAGTGGAAATATCGCTACTCTTCGATATCCTTGAGAATAAAAAGCTGCTTAAGGGTCATGTTTAATTCAATTTGCTGATTTTACCTCAAAGTACCATATTGCGCAATAAGTTAAGCCACACTGGTGAGTATTAATAAATCAGTGACTCGTTGATTTGCTAGTTCAGTGGTCGGCGACTACAGTTAAAAGTTTCGCTAGGTTGTCTGCACCAGAAAACACATAAAACGGAAAGAATGATAAATGTTTTCATGTAATTGAATTTCCAACAATAATTGGATCTATGTTCGCTTACGCTAGGTTTATTTCTAGCCACAATCTTCATAAAAAACGGTTGATTGATTGATTGATTGATTGATTGATTGATTGTTGTTTAACGTCCAATGACAAATATTTCATCATTAAAAAACGGATCAAGCATTTGTTGGGCGGCCTGAAATACCGGTTAATTAACATAATTAAACAATGGTTACAATTGGCTTGGTAAAGGAACACAAAGATGATTTTGGAACAGAGGATCTCGGAAGCCTGTAATCTCCAACCTGATTCAGAAGGCAATGAACAGTTTTCAATAAAACTTTTCGATTTAACTTTAGTTCAAACAGAACAAGCTTTTCGACAAGAAGACTTTTGATGAAAATCCCATAGTGTCTCAGAATAATCTAAATTTAGGTTTGGAGAATTGGATATAACTCTGAATAGTACTCACCTATTAATCATTCCATCTAAGTTGTCTTTGCAGTTGATTAAGTAGTTGCAGGAGAGAAAAGTTTTAATGAATTCCCCATAGGGTTCTCTGTTAAACTATGTTCGGCTGATACCGTCATATTGGTTAGTATGTACGGGTCCTCGGATGTAGTTTTGAAAGGGACCTAGCTCGTGATCAGTGAGTGGGTCCATCGGATCAAATTCAGAAAGGGATCCAACAAGGGACCATTCCACAAATTTTGGTTCAAAATGAGCAAGTAGTTCCAGACCAGATGATGTGCAAGATGCGCTAAAGGGCTGAAATGACCAAGATTTTTTACGATTTTTGAAATTTCACTTGAGGAGTTTCTTTCATGTTTGCATGAAAGTTGAGATTCCACTGAAAGAAAAATTAGCAATTTCAGAACCCAAGACGTCATAATGGGTACAATGATGACGTCACTAAATGCTAAATCTGAGCATTTTCTTTACAATACGGTAAATTAAGCTTATTTGTAAATGGTTTTTTGATTCGGAAATGTAGAGCGCATGCGATAACCAACAAAATAATATTACAGCTTATAAATTTTAATGAATTTTACCTCTCGTATAAATATTTACTTGGTTCTTGCATGCGCTCTATGTTTCCTAGTACAAAAATGCTGTATAAATTGCACAAATTGGCTCAATTTTGCATAACGTCATGTATGTTCCATGTTCTACACTCAAAATCTCAAAAACCTTGCAGTTTTATTTGAAAAATCATCCTGTTCTGATCGATTACACACCTCAGAAATATTTTAAGAACAAAATTATGTTTCTTTCAAGAAGTTGATTTTTAGGCCGAATAAGGCCCTAATCGCACCTACTCCTTTCCCATAGGGTGACACATTCTATAACAAGTTAGGCTAAGGTGGCCATCCTGGTTGCGGGCGGAGTCATCACAAATAATTATGAAAGGAGATTATGTAAGGACTATTTGTGCAAAATTTGGGTTTGATTGGCCTGGTTGTTTCTGAGGAAAGGATTTTTTAACGTATTTTATTTTGAAGAAACCGGAACCATTTTGGTTGGCCAAAAGCTACCCCCGTATTAATCTGAAAAAGGGGCCATCCAAGGACCAGTCCCTAAACGTTTGGTCAAAACCGGTTAAACGGATTCGGAGAAAGAGATTAAAATGTAAATTGTGGAGTGACAATGGACGAACGACAAAGGATGACGGACGCTAACTGATGACAATAGTTCGACTGACCTTTGGATAAGAATAGCTAAAATATCATCAAACTACCTTGTTTGTTTTTAAATATTCAGTGATTGGAAAACGGCAATAGTTTACAGAATACTACCGTATAACAGTCTCAGATAATTTGTCTCAATCAGCACAATAAATTTCGATGAGAATACTTGTTATAAAGGAAAGACGAAACCTGCAAAAAAAAAAAAAAAAAAAAGAAAAAAAAAAAAAAAAAAAACAA
>JAULBM010011212.1:0-11673 GCA_032357055.1 Geukensia granosissima
CACCTAAGGATCATTTCAGCAAAGTTTGGTTGAAATTGGGTCAGTAGTTTCAGAGAAGATTTTAAAAATTTCATCCCCCCTTTTTTCTATTTTAAGCCTGGCAGCCATCTTGCTGGAAGTCTGGGTCATCGGACATAATTTTGGAAGAGGACCACCTAAGGACCATTCCAACAAAGTTTGGCCAAATTTGACCAAGTCGTTTCAGAGGTGAAGATTAAAATATGAAATGTTGACGGACGACGGACGGACAGACGGACGCACGACGGACGCAAAGTGATGAGAAAAGCTCAAATGGCCTTTTAGGCCAGGTGAGCTAAAAACTAAGTGATCGCTCATGCATAACTGAGAAAGCAAGGTCATCAATTGGGTGTGGAATTACAATGCACTGATAAACATGCTTCTCCATACCAAATATAAAGAGGTTAGGACTACTGGTATGGGCTGTAGATAATGTTTGCAAAAAAAGGAAAAAAGGAGTGGGGGTCATCAATTAGGTGTAGAATTTGGATGTACTGATATAGATGCAACTCCATTCCAAATGTAAAGAGGTTAGGACCAATGTTCGGCTGTAGAAATTGCTTGCCAAAAACTAAACAAGATTGCTCATGCTTACGAAAACTTAGGGATTGGGGCCATCAACTAAGTTAAGATTTGTGCTGCACCTTTATTTGTGACACTGTATAATAAATTATATGAACCTACAACTATGATAAGCATAACAATTTCCCATAGTTTTCAATTGTTGATAGCGTTGCCAAAGCTGCCAGAAACAGTATTCCTAAGTCTTATGTCTAAGTCTTAATTTTGACTGTTAATTGGTGGATGGCTGTCTCATGGACAATCATGATAAATCTGCTATTTCTATATTTCCCCAAGATTTGTAAATTCAATAATACATCCTTCGTGGCAGCAAGCACACTCAAGGATGTGATTAGGACATTCAAAACCAGTGAAATTTACTGGAAATTCCCTGGCAGAAGTATATAAATGGAATAACATAAAGAAACAAATTTGGACAGGATTTGACCCATGGAAATCTGTGAATCTGTGAAGGAGTCATATCCTCCAAGATCAATGCCAGGTAGAATGTTTGATTTCTGGCTGGAGTCAAATCAAATGCAATGAAATAAGAATTTGCTTTTTCTCCATCAGGCTGTGGAATAGTAACAATAGCTGGTCATTTTGGAATCTGAATAGTGTCCAGAAACAGCAACACATCTTACTGAGGGAGTGCCCTTGTGAGCTAGCATGCCAAAATTTAGCTAAATATGTTTGTCAATCAGGAAGCATGTTTCAGGCAAATGTTGTCCAGTGGATGTGGTTGTCCTAATGTTTTACTGGTACTTGTTTGACATTGTGAAGTTTAACCCTTTCGATAATATATTCCCTGATCAAAGTAACACTGGGACAATGAATTATCCAGCAGTGATTATTTAATATAAACAATGGGTATCTGCGTAGTGAAGTCTATTTAATGTTAAAATTTAGGAACATGCATGTTGTTTAAATGAACAGACAGATAAATGTCCAATAAAAAGTTATGTATTTTGTAATATTTTAGGTTAATCGATTAACTTCATGTAAATACTGGATTATGGAATACCAGCACCTTTTTCCATTTAATGTCCGTTAAATTAGTTTCTGCAGAACCAGTGCATTCTACTTATGAAAAATTGTGGGACTGCCAGATTTTTTCTTCTATCACTCCTGATGTCTAAGAGAGAAAAAAATTTCAAGAACTCTTGTCTAACTATTGTTTGTATACTTACATTGTTTGTTACATTTGTAGAAGATGTACCATTGACTTGTGAGCCTGAAATGATAAACAACATGTTGTACAGTACAACCTGAGAAATACCATCATATTTTACATAAAATTAACATAATTGGCTTTATTGTACAGTAAAATCCTAAGTCACATAAAATTGGGATTCAATTGTATCGTACAGCTTGAGAAATACATGTACAATCATCAATCTAACAACAAAGAACTTCACAGGGGTAGAAATAAATTCATGTTCAGCTGGCCCTCCATCTTATTGTCTTCCTCAAAGAAAAGAATTTGAAGACCTTAGACAGGAACTGTTAAATCATAAGGCAGACAAGACCATGGCCAACAAATAATAACAAAAGACATACATAGTACACATAACACTACACTGAAAACTAAAGTAAAACAATCCTTACAAAAGCTAGAGTGAGTAAACATGGTTAAGGTGCTCCGAAACTCATTAAAGGTCTGTCTTAACGTTGTGCAGAATGAAGACTTTAAGCAGGCATTTTTATTCTAAGAAAAAAAGTCTTTACAAATTGGCTACTTCGACTATAGGCTGGAACAAGATTTACTATTATACTACAATTCAGTTTTCTGTAAAATTTAATTTAAAATTATTTGATATATTTTGTAGATTTTTGTTCACTTTCATGAAGAGTGATATTAAGCTGATGAGACAAAGATTTTTTTTGTAGTTTTTGGAAATTATCCAAATTTTATGCTGGGGTCATCTTTTGTCCATACATTATTTGTTTACACTACATGTAATTATCATGTATTGAACAGATGAAAAATTATCAGACATATCCAGGGACTTAAATTTAATTTTTCAAGGAAAATGATTCTAAAAATTATATGTATCTTGTTTTAAAGTTGAATATTACCAACAAAACTAAATTTGCCCTAAAGGAAACATATCACAGCTCATTCGTTACTAAAGAGCTTGTGATATATATAGCGACTTCATTGATGTCCCTTCCTCTAACCTGATTTGACATGAGCTATATGGCGGGTGTCCTGCAGGAAACAGAGACTGCTTACTCTTCCGGAGCAATTGAGTCTACCCCCGATTTTTTGGTGGGGTCCATGTTGTTCATTTGTTTTTTAGTTTTTAGTGTTGTGTTTTTGTCGTTTGGTCTTGTCCTCATTGTTCTTCAGAGTTTGTCAGTACTTTTACATTTTCCCTTTTCCTCGAATATCCCCTTGGTATTCCTTGACACATTCTATAAAGGAATTTACTGGCATTGGGCCAACCATAGATACAGTGAAAGACATACATGTATATCATGACAATTCCATAATTGATATTCAAAAGTAAAATAAAGTTCATGACAAAGTCACTATAATCTGACAACAGAAAATAAATTAAAATCAACTACTGTAGATTGTACCTTGGCAGCAATTTTCATTCCTCAATATATGTAAAGGTTGGGATTTAATGTGATTAATATGAAAATTTGGCAAACTGATATCTGTGCCATATTACAAACATGTTAACATACATGTGATTTTGTATATTACTTAATTGTTTAAAAGTGCTGATGATATGCCTTTCATTCAGCATTTGTTCAGTATATTGCTGAGTGTATTGAAAATTGAATCACCTGGCTGCAAAGGATAAGATATCAATACAGCCAGTATCTGTTCCACATCAAGATGACACTGAATCTGAACAATTATTTCCAGTTATTTGTTTACTGACAGTGTTTGGAATAAGCTTAAATTCCATTGGGCAAGTTGTTTTTAAATAACAGTATTCTGATGAGCAAGCACTAAATTTTATAGCTACTCTCCTTACAGTAAGCATCTCTTTAAACAGCCAGTCAATGATGTGAAAGTAGATCTGAATTGTACCTATGTAAACAGTACTATACAAAGGTGCATTTCATTGACTTGATTGTTATCAGATGGCCTATCCATCTGTTTCTCCATATACTTGTATGTACTGGTTAGTGAATCTCCTCCTACATCATTCAATTAATTGCATTAGACACTATGTCTAGATACACACATTAAAATTAATTCCTCTCAGATCATTCAAAGGGCAAATAATCCATGGGGAGCAGGGTGATTCCTATACAACCCCTAGAATTTGTTGTGGGGGGGGGGGGGGAGTATAAAATGTGGTATGTTGTTGCTGAAGTAGACAAATGCACTGAAGGACTGAGACTGATCTTAGTGTGGTCAACTGTTCAGTTTTAAACACTGAGCAGGAAACAATTTTTCTGGTAAAAAACAAGGGGAAGTTTAACCTGTAAAGCATCAGTTCACTTGCACTTTTTCATAATGCTTGTACTAAATTGTACATTGTGTACAGGCCTGTAACAATACATATGAAATATGGGGGTCAATGTAATGAGAAATGTAAATGTAAGAAAAGAACCTCATTTTCAAAATTACTTTGTATTTTACTATCATGACAATAGCAAAACACCTTAATAATTTGATTAATACATTTTCGTGAGCTATCTTAACTAGAGAAAGCGGCTGGTGGACTCTACAGCCTGCCACACCTGCACATGTTCATACCATAATTCAGCAGATTGAAATCATCCACATCTTTCATTTATGGCAAATTTTTAGTCAATTTCAATTTTTGAATTTAAGTTATTTAAATGCGTGAAAATTATTATATAGTGTATCTTATGAATTGAATAAGGCTTCATGTACAGTGAATGATGTATCTGGTAGACCTGCCAGATACAGTCATGACATGTAGATGTACTGGTAGGTCTATGTTTTTATCTATATTAAATAAACTTATTAGCAGTTAATGAAAGAGAGCAAACGGACTTCATACAGAACTTTAAGAACACAGTATGCTGACGTTGTAGCATGGCTCAACTGCACAAATTTGCATTTGGGACACTGGACCATGAAATTTAGGTCAAAATGATTGAAGAACTGTACATCTGGACTGAACTTCGCAAGGTAAATATACAGGTAGAATATGACCCTCATAACATTTATAGTACAATGTTCCTGAGAAAAGGAGCTAAATGTAATACCTAACCAGACAGACACACAATAGGAAACAACACTACATGTTCTGTCAACATTCATTGACAGGACATATAAAGGTATCTTGACTCACGTAGGTCAGCTGCAAGACTCCATGTTAAGTTACTGCTTTGACATGTAAATCATTTAACTGAAAAATAAACTTACTTCTCCTATCAGGTGTTGCTATATATTTAACGGTAGACATTCGATTACTGACACTGATTCCTCGACCTCTATAATAATTATCAGCAGCCTTATCCACAACTAACAACCGTGTTTCTTCCCCACCAGCTTTTATTCTTTGAATAACTTGTTGGTGTGAATCGTCTTCTACATTTACACCATTAACTTCAACAATTCTATCACCATCTTTTAATCCTCCGGCCTCAGCCGGTGAGCCGGCATCAATTTGACCAATAAACTGGCCTTTCCTGTCCTTTTCAGCATGTAAATTAAATCCATAGCCCTGAAATTCGGGCCACTTTTTGATATGACACAAACGTGGATAATGATCCTGGGATTCCTCTTCCTGTTGTCGTGAATCATTTGAGATGTTGTGTATTTCTTCATCAGCTTGTGGTGCACCATTTGTAATGCCTGAAAAATCAAATGAACATTTTATAACATCTAATACAATGTACATGTATGTTTAGAATGTGGTACAGTTCTTGCCAATAGGGTCTGAGAATTTATTTTGATGTTTTAATATTTTCTGGTGAAAAATATATACCTCCCACTTGCTGTGGGTATAAGCAATAAGCAAAGTATATAACAAAATTCAACTCAGAGGGGGGGGTTATGGTTTTTCACAAAAAAAAAAAAAAAAATTCTGGTGCCAAACTTTATGAAAAAAAAATTTTCTGGACAGACAGGTAACAAAAAAAAAAAAAAAAATACTATGAAGCAGGTTCCCCCATAAAGCACAGTTTAATTTTGAAAAAAATTGTGACATCGCTTTGAAAACTGTGTGTGAAACATATTTTCTGAGAAAAAACTTGTATCCCTTGAAATTAAATGGTTGTTCCCTAATGATGAAAAACCATGGCTGCTAGCTAAAATAACAAAGGTATTTTATATGAATACATGTAGTAAAGATATGACTTAAAGGTCAAGGAGACTATGATGCATCTTCCAAGCTGATATCACAAATCAAGAGGTCTCTACAAGGACTTCAACAAGAGTAGAATATCACTCCTTGAGACAGCTCTAAATCACATTTTCATTTTATTTTACAGTCTTTGGTCATGTTGGATATTTACATTGTACATTTGGGTTATCCATTGATACATAAGTCTTTCATAATAAAGATTTTATCAATCATTTTGGATGTCAAGCCACTCAAGTATGACTGTACAATTAAACATTCTTTTGCTTGCACACCTTATTCAAAATAGTGTTTGCAATATAAAATAATACTCAAGCATATGTTATAAAATGTCAGGTGGTGATGAACGAATTGATGCTTTTGCTTGGTAAAAAAACAAAAACAAAGATTGTTATTTACTTGTCCTGGGTGGATGACACCAATCATAATATTCTCCCATGACAACTTAAAATTTGCTTAGAACATTTCAGTTTATGTTCATGAGAAACCACACCATATAAGAATAAGTCCAATTTAATGAACAGCAAAATCTAAAAACCTTTAAACACAATTCTTATATTTTAAATATTTCAGTCTTCAGAAGGGGTATATTTCAGGTCAGCCCACTAATAATCAGCACATGAACTTGACTATAAAAACCAATCCTGTGAACAATGGTGAACAGTTTTAAGGTTTGGTCAAATTTTTCATTAAAATAATATAACTTATAGATATGTTGGCTTCAGTTTCATAAATCATGCAGTAACAGACAGCCAGATTACACATACATTTAATGTCCATGTACATCATACATGTACAATAAAACTTCTGGCCAAATCTCCACCTTTACATAATTGAATCCATCAAAAAGTTGTTCTATTGTCAAAGAAGTGGATTAAATGTACATAATTATGACTGATTTGGCAAAGTTGTCTGTTATGAATAGTCTGAGCTATTAAAAGGAAAATGTCTCAGTTTTATAATAAAAACCACTCATCCTTAGACAAATATGTATATGTACATGTACATATGTTTAATTTTATTTTCCCCAAGAGTAATTTAAATAGAATTTATATTCATCTCTTTACAGAAACACATTCTTGTGTAAACTTGCTTGCAAACATTTTACACCTTGATGAACAGGAAGCTTCAGGTCAAATCAAAAACTTCAGTTACACATGTCCACTATTCAGTCAATGAAATTACTGAATCAGATGTTCAAAATTGTTGGGAAAAATGTTAAGACTTGTTGTGTGAAAAAGAACCCTTTAACCAGCTCCTAAGTATAAGGTGACTTGTTTTAAAAGCTTAGGGCATAAAATACCATTATTATATAATCCCAAAATTTTGTGGTCATAAAAAAACTGTGGGATTTTGGTTACAATCAACCAACCTTGAACTTACCATTCTTACAATTTTAACAATGTGGTCAAAAATGACTCAAAATTTTTTTTACCAATGCCAAACATCTGAGCATTTTGCAGCCATTGGTTTCAATGATAAGGCTAAAATTTTAGACCTTTAATTTGCTTCAATCTAAAGTAAACCTTGAGATGTCCCCTTCACAACCATGTGCGCAGTCATACAAGATACATGTAGGCTTGTAGTTATAGTAATCAGGAGCAACAGATCATTTCTAGACAGAACAGGAGCAGTTTCCATATTTGTCAAGCATTCTTACCTACAAAGCTTTGAATCGGGGGAAAAATGGGACAACAACTCATAAAAACTTACTTCTAGGAGGGTTGGACAATTGTCTAACTATAGACATGTCTGAGGAAATTGTCATTCCTTTGGCTTTGTAGTAGTCGTCTCCCTCACGGTCTAAAACCATTAAACATGTAGTGTCTCCACCAGCCTTTATTCTTTGAATCACCTGTTGGTGTGTTTCGTTTTCAATATTAGCTCCATTAACCTCAATAATTCTGTCACCCTCTTTCAAACCAGCAGCTTCTGCTGGAGAATCTTCATCAATTTTACCAATAAACTGTCCCACACGGTCTCTTTCAGCATGAAGATTAAATCCATAGCCTTGAAAATCAGGCCATTTTGTGATCTTACAGTTACGTGGTAAATGTTCTGAACTCAATTCTTCTTCCTTTTCAATCTCCATGTCATTGACTGCTGCCACAACTACATCAACTTCTGGTTCAGGCTCCTGTGGTTCTGAACGTTCTGATCTTTCTGAACGTTCAGACTTCCTGTCATCTTCATCCCCAACTGAGTTTCTGGGACTTGCTTCACGTTCTTCGGGTTCATCTAATTAAAAAATTTATATATCAATTAAGGATCATTAGTTGAAACATCTTAAGTTTTTTAGCATACCGGGTACTTATTTATTATTATCATTTACATCTATTTCGTGCATGACCATTATAATCTCCATGCCACAAAAAGGCTCTGTTGGCAAATTGCAAGGTTTTAGTTTTTATCTACCAAATTCAATTTGCCCTGTCTTAAGTAACTTCATTTTAGACTAACTTCCTTAAGTTCTTACTGTGACAACTTGCTCACAGGTCATTCTGCAATTTCCATTAAATTTGTAAGAGGCTATCTAAAAGATTGGAGACTTTCTTTTTTTATTTTGCTTTCCTCATTTTAACATGTGAACATACATTGCAAAGGTTATTTGAAGAGCTTTTCAGCATTTAGCAATAGTACATAAATGCACTTGACACACATGGTTGGTGAAATCCAAAACTTTTTACCCTTATATTTACCTTAACAGGTTGGGGATGATGGTCAATAATGGATACTACATGTGTATGTTCATGTATCCCCATTTATGGGTACCATAAAATGCAAATGAAAAGGTTTTACATTTACAATAACAAATGAGAACATTTTGGATGTTTGGAAAAAAGACACAATGACTGATTTAAATCATTCTGGATAAAAGATAACAGCCTCTCAAAATATTGATTATTATCCGACTTGTTATTTACTTCAGTTCTATTTTAATGGATCCTCAACCTGATAAAGACAATATTATGTCTGAAGACACCATGAATTATATTTCTATCTTGAAAAGGGATAATCATGATAATAGCCTTCAAAATGTTTATTTTTAGGCATATTTATATACTTTCAGTTCTCACATAAGTACATAACTATGGTCTCAATGGGAAGAGTGTTGCCTTCTACAAGAATGTTGCACCATGCCATAAAGAATCATAAAAATCAAACTTTTTAATAACTGTAAATGTTTACCGAATTTGGAGTATATCACACATTAATCATGTTAATGGGGATAGTGACCACTGGTGTCCATAAATGACCATCTTTCCCAACCAGTGAATTTTTTTTTTACACATATCTGCTATAAATGATGGGACAGAATATAAGATTACATTGAAAAAAATAATACAATACATTTAATGCAGGTGCAATGTAAATTTTCTTAAATCACAAACATTCATTTTCAAGTCTAAAACACTGTTCTTTTTCATATTATCTATATATCATTAAACAAACTCTAATTTAATTATCTACCTGTATCACCTGTTGTCTCTTGTTCATCGGGGCGTGGTCTTTTGGAAGTCAAATACACAACTTCGGGCAGATCGCTGCGAACGACCTGTTTGTTTTCTTTGTAAATTTTATCGGTTTCTGGGTCCACAACTAACAATTTAACTTCATCTCCACCCGCTTTGATTCGCGTAACAACTTGTTGATGATTTTCATTGCCAATGTTAACTCCATTCACTTCAACTATTCGGTCACCATCTTTCAAACCTGCCGCTTCTGAAGGGGACCCCTCGTCCACCTTTCCAATGTATTGCCCCGCTTTACCCTTTTCAGCGTGTAAATTAAATCCATATCCTTGAAAAATATGATCAGGCCACTTTACCAAATGGCAGAGTCTAGGTTTGTTTTCCTGGTCACTCATTCTAGAATAAGTGAAACTTTCCAACTTTCGATAAAATCTACAAAATCCCCACCTGCGAAAGTGTCAATGGGTAGGCGAGCAAATATGGCGGATGACAGATGGTCACATGACTCGAAATTACCAATCAAATAGATCGAAATGACACCAGGTGAGTTCATTTGCAGGTAAAAGTAACATCAAAGTGCCGCTCTCAATTTGTGTATTGGAACCTTATAAGATTGATTGATTGATTGATTGTTGTTTAACATCCAGTGGCAAATATTTCGTGCATATTCAGGACGGAAAGAAGTTAGCAAACAATAAATCAATATGTAGACTGTAACTTAGGGACCGGTAAGGGAGGGACTTAAATTCAGACTGCCACCGGAAAAATTGCGCGTTGGATGGCCGCCTACTGAACACTCAGAAAGAGCTGTTACAAGGGGTCTTTAGCGTGCTTAGGACGTGGCATTTCTTAAACTCGGGGCGTCTTTAACGTCTCTCTCTGGACAGATTGTGAATTTATACATCCCCCACAATCAGGGACGCCCCTTTAAGAGGACTAGTGCCTCAAGGACGGAGATACCTGCATATATATAGTGCCTATTCTTTCCCCGGTAAACCTTTGAGAAGGGGGAGGAACCTTGTAAGCATGAAAACCATTAATTAAAGGGCTCCCTGTAGTGAACCATCCGTTAATAGGAGACGATTACAGAAAAAAATATTTAGGAATTTCCAATTTTTTTAAACAATCTTGCCAGCGTTCACTACGCATTCAATCAATCTTGCATATTTTTTAAACTATTAAAGTTCAGCACGACTAACTTGCTCGAAAAGACTTTCATTTTCTTGGACATTTTATTTTTTAAATTTCTTTCTCTCTCTTTTAATTTACTGTCCACGTCCATATATTCTGATATAACCTGGGATTAAAAAGTGTTTTTTAATCCCAGATATTACATACTGAAAATTTCAGTATAGATGTGGACGTAAGATGGAGTTCTGAGCGGGAAACACCGAAGCACCATTCTATGAAAAGATTATATTAACAGTCTAAACAGTTTTATGCAAGAAACGGCTAGAATTTCCCACTGCATGGGTACGATGCGGGAAAGATAGTTCTTGGATTGTACAACCTTACCAATCTTACAACTAAATTTTGTCAGTTCCACCTAAAAGTTTCAGATAATTTTCAACCAGTTTTATAAAAATAAGATCTTTGTAAACTTGACTACACAAGTTTTCATTATAATTAGACAGGATGCCGGATAATTCTCACTAAACGGCATGTACAGTTTGATTCCAACTTAACAAGGTGTTACAGGGGAAAGATTTTTGAAGATTTTTTTTACATTTATTAACAATTGTCATCTTTGCTAGCGGGCTAGGATGCCTGATATAATTTTGGTCGAAAACAACAAAGAGTTCATTCCACGAAAGTTCGGTCACAATCAGTCAGTTACAGACAGGCGCAAAGCGATGAGAAAAGCATACATCGTCGTTTATAATCCCGCAAAGAAGTTAGAACTGGGACCTATAAGACATATTTTTTAAACTATATTGTAGATATTTCATATAAAAATCAATTTTCCTTTGAAAAATTATTATGGTGCCATTTTATTTGAGACTGGGATTTAAAAAGGCACTTGGAACATATAAGTTAACACAGAATTTATTATCGTTTATTTGTAATTAATTTTCCAACTTGTTGCACTTCGTTATTGAAAATCGACGATTAAAACTTGATAATTTAAGGACAGGCCCTCGAGGACAGGATATAGGTTTTTACACTATTTTAATGCAAATTACGATTTAAACAAAAAATTAACCGATGTGTAAAAACCTATATCCTGTCCTCGAGCGCCTGTCTTCCGAGGACACAAAACCGTCTGGGCTTGCACCAATGAATGAATAATTTGGACAAACAACCAACCCGCTCTCCAA
>JAULBM010011223.1:0-11672 GCA_032357055.1 Geukensia granosissima
GGTTCACCAATACATATTCTTTCCATCAAAATATGTTACATGAATAGTATTCAAGATATCATTTTTATAGAAAAAAATTCCACTTGATGATCCCATGACACTTTTTAATGGATTCTTAAAGAAAAACGTCTGTGGGTACCCACCATCAAAATGGCAAAACTCCATTATTTTTCTATGGATTTAGTTGAAACAACTTGAATTCTTCTTCAAAAACATGTATTAAACTAAAGTGACCTGTTTGGGGAGAAAATATGCATATTTTTTATACCAATTTCCGTCCCTACTGTGTGCGGAATATTTTTAAAGCTAATCTGAGCATATATGGAACTATTTTAGAACTAAATAGAATTCCAAAGAAACTATTTTCAGAACTTATTAAATCTGGACTTGAACTATTTTGACCACTTTTGGAGCCCGAAGGCCATTTTCTAAGGTATCCCCAACCAGTTTGGACTGGCTGTCAGTGTCAATTTGTGTATTGTGAGGGGGATATTACTATTCCGGGGCAAGTATCCCCAGTGAAGTCCGTCTGTCTCCTCTTCTTTGGGTTTCGTACACTACGCATATAGTCAGAAAGTTTCCATCCACGCTTCCGAGGCATCTTTAATATTAATCTTCAATCTATTAATATACATTAAAAATATCTTTTACATCTAATTAGCACATATCTGACCTTAAATGGAAACTTTCTATCCTAAGCCTCTCAATTTATTCTATTAATGTGGTGCTTTGTACACGTATTCGAAATTTCTTATTTATCTGAAATATAAATATTTTAAAAATTTGCCTTACATCTGAAAGTTCCAATTAACAATAATGAAAACTACAAATAAATATGTTTCTACTACTGGCTTGACACAATGTGTGTGACACAATAATATGTCTGACATCATAAAATGCCTTACATAATAATAGTTATATACAACAACATAAATTTAAATTAAACAAGGTGTTGCACGCCAATTTGTGCTAAGTATACCACCACTCACTTAATAGTTGAATATTCAAAATTGCCAATTTCAATGAAACAGGAAGTTGTAATTGACCACTTTCCAAATCACTCTGAATAACTTTAATTGATTTAAAACTACGGCTATCAGCATTATTAGATCCTATGGGAGTACCACTAATCCTTTTGTTTATTGCTCCAATTAACAACTTACACTGCGCATCTGATTAAGGAAATAACTGCCTGATGGCAATTTCACTTCATGTCACTAATTGTTATTATTTAGTTAGTTAATAAGTTAATAAGGTAAAAATTTTGATAGCTAATGAAAATACACATATACTGTAATCTTAACATAGCCGTAAATCAAGGGCGCTAACATTTACACAATTGGAAACGGGTCAATTGGGTCACCAAAATATGTTACAACATATTCCTTATTGTAAGCTACATACCAATTTTCAAATTCATCCATGTACAGTATAAAATATGATAGTGTTCCGTAAAACAAAATCAAAGAAGTTATCGGACAGCAAATTGCTTAAAACATATATTCCTTCTATTTAAAGCTAAAAACTAATTTTCAAATCAATCCGTGCACTGGGAGCTGATATTTAGACGAATAAAATATCATCTATTTTTCCTAATAATGATGCAAAATGGTAAAGTTTCACTTTTCTTGGCTAACAGGAAGTAGACACAAGATTGACCTAAAAAATCAATCTAACATACACAAGCCAAGAAATCTTTGACAAAAATTTTACAAGTTGGAAAATCAACTCATTTCTCGGCAAACCGGAGTAGACATACAATGAACAATAAAACAACTCATCCAGAAAATATTTTAGACCAAAATTAAAATCATTCAGATCAATCTATCATACATAAGCCCAGAAATCTTTGATAAAAAATATGAAAAACATCAACTTCCTAAAAAACAGGAAGAAGATTTATGCGGACCTGAAAAGTGGAGACACAGTACAGAGTCGGGAAACCAGAAAAACACAATTCAACTAGAAAACTTACCAAGTCAGGCATGCCTTTAAAGCCAAATAAAATAATATGTTTGATTCCAGTCACCTCTTTAAAAAAATAATGTCAGTAGGTAGATTTTTATTTTATTTTTTCCTTCACCGTTTCCTCCTACAAATACTTTCTGAACAATCATACTGTACACACCGGGGACCCTCAACAATAGAAAATTTGAACCCAGGGAAAAATGTAAACAACAAGCAGACGAAATAGTGCATGATTAATGCACAGCTATTTTACTATAAAAATTGTTTGGTCAAAAACTAATATTTTTGAGTTGAAATGAACTTCATGTTTAAATTTGACACTATGCAGAGTAATTAAGATGAACAAGGCTAATCTTATTTTGAACCGATTTTATCATGGTAGAATGTTTTATATAAATAGAGATCCTCGCAATGCACATTAACGCATAAAGGACGCGTCATTTTGATATCGGACGCACAGTTTAATCACAACAGGCGTCCCTGGACGCATCATTATTTTAGCATTACATCTGAATCAAGACCCGCATCAGTAATTTTTAAAATAAATGGTGGCCGAAAGAAATGTTCAACGTTTTGAAAAGGAACACGTTTTGTGTACAAAATTATCTAGTCTAAGTTATTCCAAGTCAGACGAAGTTATAATATTTCAGTAATACACAGTACAACTTATCCATAAGAACTTATAAAGCTTCATACCAAATATCAAACCTTTCCTTGTGTAGTTCTAAGCTAAGAAATCTTTGACAGAAAAATTGTATACGGACGGACAGACGGACACGGTGTAAACTTTAGGGTACCCACATCTTGATGCGGGCCCTGTTTCAAGTGAGGACACTAGTGAGCAAATGAACAAAATAACATTTGATTATAATTGATAAGCAAATCAGTAAACATCATCAAATTATTATGATTAGTTGTTATTTTCTGGCCGATTCCTAACCTTTGATTTTCAGATACATGGTATAATGTTTCTAATAGTTCATCTATAAAATGATTGGATTTGAAAAGCTTCTTAAAACGCAACCAGAAATAACACCATTCCAGCGCATGCGCAAATATGATTTAAAAGGGGGAATGCATTCCAAGACCAGTTCAATTCCATATTTTTGCTAAGTAAACAAAACAATGAAAATAATCTTCGCTGGCATTTCATATTATTGATAAACATAACTGTAATTGCCTGTTTAGCTATTTTTGTTGTAAAATCTATACATCACACATTCATACATGGAACCTAACAGATTGATAGGTTGTATTCCAATCTTTATTTCAATCACATCTGGGCATAACAACAGTATAGACATGTTTGATGTCTACACCATCCATCTTTGACGAATATTCATTCAGGCTTTCAAACCTTTAAACCAAAACAGTGAAATGTTATGTCATATCGAATGAACCACTGCATAGACCCGACAGTGCTTTACTTTGGACATATTTAAAATAGCAACAACATATCTGATACTGACCATGTGATTATTTGAACTCTTATAAAACGAGGGTCGAATGCTAAAAGTATTATCTTTTTTACTTTTGTCTTCCGAAATTGTGGACACAAGGGAACCAAACATATGTTAATAACAGATAGTTTTCGTAAAAAAATATAAATTATAACCATATAGTACCGCTGCAGTTGAACTCACTGTCACTGGAATAAGACAAGTTTGAAGGGAACCAAACTTATTTTTAATTACGGACAGTTTTCTTTCAAATATACAAGATATAACCATATAGTACCGCTGCAGTTGAACTCACTGTCACTGGTAAACGCAGCTTGGTTAGGGCTGCTTCGAGTCAAAATCCAAGAAATACGCTATCCAAACCTTGGAAAATCCGAAATCAGTCATTCCGCATAATTTTGGTTTGAAATTCAATAGTAACGGTAATGTATAGTGTAGTTGATGGTTTTTAACGCCCTGCAGAGCAAATTAATGCTCTCAGTCGGACGGTCCCTGGTAGAACTTTAAGGTATTTGTGTAACTTGTTGTTGGAACGTTGGTTGGAATAATTTGGTCAGGAGGCAAGTTTGCGTTTGTTGTTGTATCTTATTCGACTTGATGAACTGTCGTTGTATATAAATGGCATCGGTTTGATGACCCTTTGTAACTTGCTGATTTTGTTGAACTACAACGGCATTTTTAGAGCCACGGTGACGAAAAGAGCAGACTGGTACCGCTGTTAAGTGATTTTCATGGCCGCGTCCTACCTCAACACACTGCAGCAGGGCTGGTTGACTGTGGGTCACTGCGCCGAGGGCGATGTAAGGAGTTGGTCATTACTTCATCACTCCACGTTGTACTACAGTCGAAGTTCCTGCTCGGCAGCACGTGTTAGCTACATGACTGTGAGATGATCTGACGAAAATGCAATATGGGTGATGTACAAATCATATGATGCTATTTTATGCTATTACAAAATCACATGATACACTTTTAATCACGTGATCAGGCTAAAATAAGCACTTGTTTGGTTTGAAGATTTTTCAAAGTTGCATAAGTTGTTCCAATAATCTAATCGGCCTGAAATTTTAAACGTATCTTAAGGAAGGTATTATGTATGAGAAAATGCTAGGGGCTGATCTATTTCTTTTAATGTCAGGAGAAGTCTTCATGATAACAGCGCAAAATTCGTTGACAACCCTTTTCCCACACGTTCATCCTCGAATATTACAACGATGAAGGCAAATCAAGGAAACCCCCAGCAATTTTCTAAAAGTGGCATTACTATTGAAACGAAAAACCAAAATTCGTCAGATTTTAAGTTGACTAACAACTTGTGCAAGCTCGATTAATAGTCACTTGTAGTAGAATGTCATGATTTTGGCTTATATAAAGCGCAACGAAGGTAAAGGTTAATTCTCTGAAAGGTAGCTTTCATTCTAAGCACCATAAGTATTTAAATTTCAAATTAAAGTAGTAGATCTAATTATATTTCTGAGGGAAAGGAATTTCATCGGGGGTGGGGGATGGGCACTTAGCAGTTTTCTGCCTTGGATGTTGTTTGGCGGTTGAGGTTCTCTATAATACTCCATGTGTGTCTGCCACCCTTTTCATATTGGATTTCCTAATACGCTTGTTTCGAATCATTTCTATTCCGCCGACCAGTTCCGCCTTTTACATGTCATTATGACGAAATGTAAGGCAGACAGCTTCCGGTGCTCATGTCGGTTACGTCATGTTTACGTGTAACATTCAGCTAACGTATTTTTTAAATTGTAAAATGAGGACCGTGCAGACATCAGATGTCAAATAAAATAAAGTGTGGATTATAGTTGGCAGGCATAGAATCAGAAGTGCGATGCCTTACATTCCAGCGAAGTCACGTGGGCTGGGAGTCGAAAATCCAATAATGTTGACGGAATAGAAATGATTTGAAACTACCGTATTACAATTTGCATTCATAAGCCATATCTCTTCATATATTGAATGGAAAAATCAGACCAAACACACATTGTGAGATATTACAAGAATAAGAATAGTTTTTATTAAACAATTATGGACGCTTCTAAAGAGGTAAAAATGTAAGTAAAGTGATTACAATGATTGCATTATGAAGTGACACAATTATACAGTTCAAGATATTACAATTTGAGATTTGGCCACAAAACATGTTGGAAAACAGCCTATGATAAAGAAAATAACAGCAATTATCAATTGTGTGAATCTACCAAGCTTTCGTACCATGATTAATGACCTTATTATATATTTCAGCTATGATTTACGCACCAAATATATATTCTGAAGCTGAAAAATACTACCTATCGGAGAAAATTTCCTCAAATGAAGAACAGGAATTGGGATCGAGGTGATATGCAAATAGTAGAATTAGAAAGTAGAATAGGTTAACTGTGCAGTCAACAAGAACCTGACATATAATGGGCGGGATAAATTTAATATTTGAAGTGTTATGAAGGTAATAAGAGTCTTTTTCGTTTTTTTATTTGTGCGGATGATTAAACCCCTATTTAGAAATCGAGATTCTAGGTACAAATGTATATGCAGGTGGAACTGGTTTTTTGCAACATTTTTACATGGGGGGTGGGGGGTCACAGGTTTCCTCATGAAATGACATTTTATTTCTCGAATGCTCGTGCACGGGACCCCCCCTGTACCACCCTCTGTTATCACTATATTGTTCGTGTTGTTGTGCTGCAGGGTTGTAAATAATAACCTTTAAATTAGTGATATGAATTTATCATGTTTATACTCCATATTATTAAAAGTTGTCCTCTGCATATCACAATATTTAAGCTGCATATTTTGAATGCTGTATGCAGAGCCTAGCAAACAATGTCTTAGGATGTGTATGCAAAAAAACAATCACCAGAAGATGAGCAAATTATAAGCATATTTCTTGCTTGCATAGATTTTAAAGCAGATATTCCAAGTCCCAGTGGGGGGATGGAGGTACACCCAAATTTTACTTTATTTGTGTAATGGATTATGGAAATTGTAAATGCTCTGATGACAAAATTTCAACCATACTGGCATATTTGGAAGATAATTAAATGCAAAAATAAGATAAACCAAAATGGAAAAAATTCCTTTGTTTTTCTCGTGATTGGAGTTGCAGGCAAGATGGTGTGACCAGACACTTTCATGTTTTATCTAATTTGAGTTTTGTGCTTTTTGTTATAAAGCATGAATTTTTATTATTCTCACCCACCCTTTGTTCACCGCCTGGATCTAACTGATCTTGTTCAATATAACTTCGTTAAATTTAAATTATCCAGATCTTAAGTAAGGGCATGTGCTTGAAAATAAAAATGGAATGCTGAGCATTTAATAAACAATTGTTTGTTTGCAAATTTTTTGTAGTTATTTCTGCAAAGTAAAGGATTTTTGTAGTTTGTTTTTAATTGAGGGGCTTAAAGCCTATGAATCAGTCCCATGTCTATGTGGAATAAGGGGTTAGAATTAATTTACATTGTTCTCTAAACAGGGTTGTTTTTCAGCAAATTTTTTAAATGCCCAGTCCAAATGTTTTCAACGCAATATTGATGGGCTCTACAAAACATTAACATACAGACAGGACAGGTGACTTTACATTTGATTTTAACGATTGGTAGATTAACTTTTCTACAATATTTAAGAGATTACAAGTACTGGTACTTGTATATTATGTTCAGACCAAAAAGTTATCTGAAAGGAAAAATGTAAGTTGCTAATTACAATATAATTTTGAGCATTTTTTGCGAAAATTAGAAAGTGGAATCTAATCTCACATATCAATTTATCAAGATGCATCCAAAATGTTATCTTCCTATCCAGCTTAAAATCATACAAACAGCTCAAAAAGTGGTAAACTCCTAAAAAAGCCTACAAATATTTCATTAAAACATTTTAACAATATTTACATGATTAAGGTTCAAACCCAAGAATAATCGGTCATTTTGACAAATTGCATGTTCACAGAAGAAAATTAAGAAAAAAAAAGAGTTATTAATTTAAAATTAAAATTAAGAGTTATCACCCCTACTTCAAGTTTTGCATTACCTTGTTGTAAATTATTTCTATAGTGCCAAATTGATATCAAATTTGCACACGAAATGACATTCTTAACAAAATATTCAATATGTCTAGGCTTTTTATTAATAAAGTTACATCTTGCATGATTTTTATGTAGACTAGCACCTGCATCTGATACTGCAGTATTCTAGGATTTTTAAGGATTTGAGATTTTCACATGAAGAAAACTTTCCCACAATCAATGATCACTTTCCTAACTACATGTAAACAAATTATTACAGCATATGAAATTTTCAAATTGTCACTGGAAAATGTTACTAAGTAAGGCCATAGTTGTGTTTTTCTTTGTTTTGCATCCACATGCTGGTAGGTTTTGTTGTAACTGAGTTTAAAAACAAACACAACAATATTTCAGAAAATCATTGGTTGAACAAGTGATGAAATTTTATATTACATTTTTCATACATAAAATAATCGATGATTTAATTTAACGTGTTTTAATTATTGATAATAGAATAACAATAATAATGTTGTCAAAATAGATTCATTGCAAAAATAGAATTCAACTTTTATGAACTTAGTGTTAGCCTGTTGGACATATATATCCCAAATGTTGTGTTTTGATTCTGTGTGGGTGTTTTTTGCCTAGACTGGCTGCTAGATTTCAAAAATTTATCCAGACAAAAAACAAATTAATCAAGCATTCTGAAAGTATTGCAAAACAATAATAAGTCCCCTACCGGCTAGATATATCATTAACCCCTTAAAGTGCACTATGGCATATGTCAAAAAGTTACAGAGATGTACTTGGCTTTGAATTGGTAGGCAACTCATAAAGTTCAAATTTCAAAAGTCTGCAAGCGTTCAGCGAAAAAATGCCGATAACTGTGTTAAAAATTTTCAAAGTTCAAGGTCCATAACTAAGGAAAAAATCAGCGGAGTGGAACAAAGCATATACTTTATCTGTAACTCACCAAAGTTGATTCACATACTGAAAATCAGCTCATTATCTGTCATTTAGAAAAAAGTGTGAGACCTCAATTTCAGTAAAATTTTTGAAGTTCAAGGGCCATAACTTCAACCAAAGTTCACTAGCCATGGGTAATGGGAAATAGGAATCACAAGACACTGAATATAAAAACAGATAAAAATTCATTATGTTCTTACATATAATGTTCTATATCATACATGTATATATAGGATGTCCTTTGACAAAGTGAATTCCCCATAAGATCCCATATTAATCCAATTTGTGGTCAAGGCAGTCATCTTGGTTGGTTGGTTGAGATGCAGAAGGAAATTTATGTCGGGAATCATCCCTTCAATATTGTTTGTTGCAATTAGTTATACATGAACATATCTTTAAACGCTACAAAAATTGCTTGGATTAAATTTTGTTGCATTTTTCATAAAGAAAATAAAAAAAACAACATGAAACTTATCAGATTTTTTATATCATGAAAAATTTATTTCTGACCCCAGCCCTTTGAACTTGAAAACTGTGGTAGATTAATAAAAATTTAGTGAATTTACATTGTAACACCCTTTCTGTTCTGGATATGTTATGTATGTAATAAAACAGGTTTATGTGTGTTACATGTATTTGTTGAAAAGTAACACAGTACCACCTGGTTTACATGTTTGTTATTACTACTGATTAATGTACATGCATAATATTAAGGGGTATTTAATAAATCGATTGATTGATTGAATGGTGCTTAACGTTCAGCGGCATATATTTCATGCATTTTCAGAACAAGAGCATATTAATGATGAGTGATGATGATAGAACCCTGCTTTGATGTACCGGTTCTAGACCAACAAGCTGAGCCGGATTTTTAAGGAGCTAGCACGCAAGCTCATGAAAGCAACAGTCCACAGGAAGACGTGCAACTTATCCAGACATATTATTCCGACTCTGGGCGGACTAGTCTTTGCACGACCTTCCGCACTCGAAGTGAGCTTACTAACCATTAAAGCGCTCGTATTTAACATAGTATTTATAGTTATTTAATACATACTTGAACCTCAGATATCATTTTGACCGGTCTTCAATGGGAATCCATGGAGTTCCATAACAGTATAAAGTGGCAGATCTAACTTGACACAAGTGCTAGGTCACACTAACTTCGGTGAATTTTTGCCTACCTAATCACTAAATAGTGCTAAATTCATTTATTCTATAGCATTTAAACAGTGACCAGACAGGCGTTCATAACAGTTGCTGACTAAAATCCTGAAAATGGAAAAATACTGAAATTAACACACATATTTTAAGACTGCACTGCAATGTCAACATTGCCAACATTTATACAGATATTAAGGAGATACATGTAAACTTTGTCAATTCTGTCATGTCTGTGCCTGATTTCTTTGTTTTGTTTTTTTTTATTACTGAATTCAATACTTGTTTTCACAATTTTAACATGTTGGAGGCAAAATAATCATTACCAGAAGATTTGCATACATGTCAGCATGGGTAAGAAAGACAATTAAAAAATAAAAATATGCCAGTAAACAGGAAATGTTGGCCGAGAAAATCAGAGTGCATTATAAAGCTTTAACTATAAATTATGTACTGGGTAAAATAATTCCTGGAACAAAAATCTTGTCTGACAGTTCCAAATATTACTTTGGCCTATTAGAGGGGAAGAAATTGTCTGATCTCCATAAAATTTGGCAGGTGTCACCTATATCATATGGTAAGAGTAAATGCAAATTTCTATTAAAGAATGTTAACATGTGTCAGTGCTATGGTCATTGAAATATCTGAGAATAGGCCTTGTCGGGCAACAATTTTTCTTACCAATTCACAACTCTACCATTCTGGTTAAAAAAAATAAAATATTTCAAATCTTTATAATTTTCATACATGATATGGATCAAACAATATTATATTTACACAGTTCAGCATGATTTATTCTAAAAAATCTTTGAATAATGCAGATATTGGCTGTTTCATATCATACCGGTGTTAAATAATTGCAAGTGAGTGATGATATAAGAAGCTGAACTGCTCAACTATGGAGAGTCAAATGATCTTTTAAAGCATTGAATTACTATTGTAAGTCATTGTGTGTACTTTTTAAGTCAACAAAAGCAATAAAAATGGCATAGCTACAGAAATATATAGCCTATAAGTCAAAAATCACATACAGAGAAATGATCGGTTTTACTCCAAAGGCAGAATTTTACAAAATATTTGTAATTTTCTGACAAACAAAGTGATTTAACTTATGTCTGTGAATGATTTAATATCAAAATAACCCATATAAACCAGAAAATGGTGCAAACAACAGTTGTGGACCCTCCAGTTTTAACAATGTAGGCTTCCAGACCATAGATTTCAATGCAAAACTGTGTTCGTTCACACATCAGAAGTGTATTAGATAGACATTTTCTGTGATTTTCTTAAAAGGAACAGAAAAGTTTCTGTCATTTCTTTGTAAATACAGTCTGCCTGAATATTACTGCCTTAATTAAAAATCAGAATTCATATTTACAAGACTATTTAAGTACATCTAAGTCCTTACTAATATGTCCTTTATACTTTGCCGCAGCATTTTCATATTTATTCATAGACACCAAAAAAAAAAAACATTCCTCTGAGTGAATAAAATTATTTACTTTAGCATTGATGATTAAAAATGGTTCCTCTACACATATTGAAGGACAGCAAATGTAAAAATGTCCTTTCAATACAGCTTTGAACAAATTATACCTACTGAAGTAAGGTATGTACTGCTAAAATTGATGCGAATCTCACATTTCGGCCTGAGCAACCATGGCAACTAAAATATACAATAAAAATAATTTTTTTGACAAATTTGGGAAATTTGAATGCTGATTTACAAAAATATAGTGAAAGTGATTGCATTCAGAGAATTAGAGTCTTCAGCTATGTCAATTTAATTTTCATATTCACCTCTTAGGTCCGGGACCACAATGGCACAATTATTTGCCCTAGTACATTCTTTGGAAATATTGGCATATTTTAAAGTGATATTAAAAAAACTGCACCATCACAAACTTGATATTCTTTCTTTTACTCAAAGTGCAGTGCCAGGCTGGAATCATATCAAAATTAGAGAAAATTCTACCAGTGCTAACTCAAAATAACGGCAAAAATGTGTTTGTGGGGGTTAAAATTCTGTCCCGTCTGCTTCCAATGTCCTCAAATTTGAACACACTGCATGCAGCCAAATCACAACCTTTATGTCAGATTCACCAAAATTG
>JAULBM010011234.1:0-11672 GCA_032357055.1 Geukensia granosissima
CGACAAAAACTCGTAGGTCTGTTTCTTATCTTAGTTGTTCTTCATCTCAGAAAGACGAGACAAACTCTGTGATAAGCGTAAAGACACTAACTTTGCAAAAGAACTTTCCATTCATAAGAAGTAACCTTCCAACGGTTGCATGTATACATATGGTAGCTTATACATTGAAAGTTTCCATATTTGTAATTTGTGAAAGGCGGTTAAACAATGCCTATAAACTAGCAATCAATGGATGTCTTACGTCAATAACCATTAATTGTTTATAAGAGGAAGAACCATTGTAATTATTCTGCATGTGTTGAGTTTACCCTTCGTTTTTTGTGGGGTCTGCATTTTCTATGTATATATTCACGTATTAGTTTTCTCTATTATGGTTTTTTGTTTATCGTTGGTTTTGTATTTGGATTTGTCCTTTTCGTTTTTTCTCTCTTTCCATATTTAACATATGGTCAGGTGTGATTAGTTCAGTGAGTGGTGTCATATATTTTTGTGGTGTTCGTTAATCTCTACCATTCCCATTGGACCATTCCATTAATATATCTGAACATGTTTTTTGATGGGGTCCTTTTCCGTGACACCTCTCCGAAGAACAATTTCATACCACTAAGAACCATGCAACACCAATATTTTTACATAATGAAACCCCTCAGAAGCTGGCAATGACTTACGTCTCAGAAACCCCTAAACTCCCACTCAGAAACAGCCATCTACCGTAATTTGTATTATTTTGACCCCTCAGACGGATCAGTGGAGACCCTTTCAGAAAAACCCATCGACCTCCTTTCAGATATAAAATGTAATGATTCATTGTCCTTTTATCGCGCGTTTCTCCAGTGGAGGTCTATAAATGTTTATTATAATACATGGTTTTATAAATTCACTTGGCCTTAACAAATGTGAGCATTTGTCATCAAAATTGACACTTCTAGTGTGCTGTGCCTAATGAGAACAAACTTGTACATGCCCATAAATTGGTTTGTCTATTACCCTTTTTCATCATTGTATTTGACATTCACGTACCAATGGGAAATATGTTTAAATAATTTTGTCTGAAACAACTGAGTTGAATAATTAACTTTGGTGGAAAGGTCCTTGGATGACCTTTACCAAACTTTGTGAAACATCCATTCATTGCAAATGACAATGCTGGGGCTATAAAATATGTATCTCGATTCACCAAAATAAAACCTAATAGAGGCAGTAAGCAAGGATTTTTTTAATACTGAGTGCAATATAAAAGCAACATAGTCATTGTTTTTCCGTGGCATTAAATAATAACTTAGTAAAGCTTCTGTGAAAATCATCAAATTATCGAAATTTTTTATACTTCACTGAAGGTTATTGCAACGCTTGTTTTAGCAAATTTTCAGCAATTTTTAGATCTTCAATTTCAAGGTTCTTAAAGTCAGTATTTTAACCAGAAAAGGCAAAACTTTTTTTGGGATCCTCCTGTATCCAGCACGATACCACAATGTCATTTGTTCAGATTTCTCATGTCCACATGCTGCACTTGTAAAGTACTTTAGTTTCCTTTTCAGTGAATGCATTTAAAATACTGAAACAATTGCATTCAGTTTCCATAAATATATCATTCAAAGAAATGGTTTTAGAAATTAGTAAATGTCAAATAAGTACCATATACTAGCTGTAAAGAATTTGCAAGTTTTATTTGTTTGGATTTTTTTCATCTGTTACTTTTAATAATCACTGTTCAGTACATGTTTTATAGAGGTTCCTATGATGAATTGACAAATCACAGCTATCAAAATATAAATTGTGCACAAAATCTTGTCTTGACATTATACACAGGCTACAATTGTTAAACTGCATAATTTGTTTCTAATTGTTACAACAGTTAATTGCAAATGTTAACTTGCATACATATTTTACCTTTAAAAGTGGGAAGGCGAGATAGGTTGGTCTCATACCCTCGGGCTAAGATATCTTTTGTCCATCCCTAGACAGAGCCTCAAGATGGACACAGATATCTGTGCCCTTGGGGCTGAGACCAATCTGAAGGCCTTAGAAGATTTTGAATTATATTGTATAGAATAGAAACTAAATGTTAATCTAAATAAGGCCAAACTTATAATACTTCGTAAGGAAAGGCCAGAGCACAAATTGTTTTCAAATTACTGTATGTGGGGAAAATCTACCAATCAAAAATGTCTTTTCATATCTTGGTATGACCTTTAATTATAATGGTAAATTTGTAAAGGGAATAAAAAATCTGGTGAAACCAGCACAGAAAGCTTTCAGCTTGTGTCAAAAAATGAAGAAAGTATCATTGATGGTATATATACAGTTAAAACTACTAAATTTAATTATATTACCTATTATGACTTATTGTTATGAAATATGGGGTTTTCAGAAATTACAAACTATTAAAAAAATATGTCTGCAGTTCTGTAGAAAAGAACCACAACCCAAAATTATATGAAATATGGGGAACTTGGCAGACCTCCTGAAGATATTTACATTAAGGCTAGAATGGTTACTGTCTGAAATAAGCTTATTTTGAAAAAAAACTATAAGATTGGTTGCATTTTTGATAGCATCATGTTTACACGGATATTAACCAGAAATTATGAATTCAGGTGGTTAAATTATGTCAAGTCTAGTGTCGATATTCTTTTCAAGGAGTGTAACTAAAATATTTGGTAAAAAAAGTTTTAACTGATGCCTTTATCCAAAATTATATAATGACTTTGATAAATCCTCTATACTCTATGTCAGGCTTTTCTAGAGTGTGATTTTTTACCTTTATAGAATTATTTGTGCGTTTCTTCCTTTGTATTTATATTCAATCTAAAGGAAGAATTATCCCAAAGTTTACGGTGTATGTTAAGCTCCATTAAATAACGTTTACATACTATTATCTGCCCCTGAAATTCTCTACGGAGATTTAACATTGAGGGTCGGCCAACTTCGTTTTGGGCGGGAGCACTTAAGTTTGACCTAGATAAAGTAATTTAAAAAATTGTGCACATTTCTTTTGTTTGGACATTCTCATGCATTTCATGTAAGAAGAATTACTTTTAAATTTCCATTCGAGTGCACTTTTTTGCATGTAACTAATCATAGTTTAAGTACTTAATTATTACGCAGCATTGACAATGAGTACTCCTGGTCTCGCGCTAGCACGTGCAAAGAGGCCCTTCAGGCAAACAAATGGCTGACTTTACAATGTAAAATTCTTGAGAGAATTTAAATCTTGGCAATTTAAATACATCGTGATAATTAAAAGGTATTATTGCAACTTACTTGCACTTTTTTCAATCTACAAAATAAATACTATTTTATAAGAATACGGCAGACAGTTTTTTTCCATAATGTTTTTACCCGTTCCAACAAACTCTGACATGGAGTATAGGGTAGAGTTTTACATTATTTCAAAAATGATTTTGTGTTTAAAAACTATTTACTTAAGTTATCTTGATTAGAAGGATCGTTACAGCAAAGTTTAGATGCTGCAATATAAAGATAGAACAATTTTTCTAAGGAAGAACTTATTGGTAATCTATGTAATAATATATGTACCGAGTGTCATGATCTATTTGTTGGTTTTTCCAGACTTGATGTCAATCTTAACAATCCATTCCAAGTTATTATACCAAATGCCGCAATATTGTTAAATTGAAAGGGTTGTTATATTTTTGTAATGCTAATGTTCTTAAGAAATTGTCAACTTTTTATATGTAAATGTTTTTGTAAGAATGTGAATTATTTAACATATCCACCATAACTTTGTTATTATATTATTTATATGTTCTCTTGTTACACAAATCTGTCAGAGTTAAATAAAAAACTAGAACTTGAACTTAAATATTATAATATGTGAAAAGACACTGAAAAATTAACAAGAATTTAAAAAATATATTTCTTCCAATATCATTGCTTTAACAACCTGGTCACCCAGACACCTTCAGTCAGCATTTTTTCAACCTTAATTATTTGAATAGTTCTCAACTATGATACCGTAATTGATCTTATTGTTGTCCAAGTTTACACATGTATTGCAAATTTCCATAGACTTGACAATGCATTATGAAAGTCTTAATTTACAATTAATGAATCCCAAATTTTTCTTATTTAAAACAAGACTAATGTGTAATTTGATTTAATGCCTTTGATTCTTTTCATCAGATTTATACTATATTATACAGTAAAAGACTGATATTGAGTGAAATAACATAGCTAGTTTATTTTCCTTGAATTTCATATCATGAAGCAGAAGGAAATACTTTCTTTGGAGGGGATAATAAACTTGCTATTTAACGAATTTATGTTCTTTTACTGTTTTATTTTACTTGTAGTCTGGAGCCATACACTTCTTTTCTTCATCGGCATTTTGTGTGTATTCCTATCAGTGTATTGGAGAGTGATTGTTTTTTTATAGAAATTATGAATGAATCATGACAAGCTGCACTATTATCAACGATCTCAATGATACAGTATAACACATTGTTACAAAAAGTCAATATGTCAATGCAACTAACTGAAAACTGAATCTTGAATAAAATTTTTATTTAGGCCTGTTATGAGTTGTTACAATAAATAGATACACAAATGTGCCTATAATCCAGCTTTTGATAATTTATAATTCTGCTTCATTGTTATGGAGTATAGCCCTACCCTAACAGATTCAGATATTAAACATAATTTTAGGATAACTCCAGCAGAAACAGTATTCTGAAATGAAATTTTCTGTTGAAGAAAGGCACAACTAAGTGGAATCCTGATAAGAAATATTTCTATGTAGAAACCCCTTTAAATATATTCTGATAAAAATACTCCTCGCTGAAAAACATACACATTAAAAGATTTCTGAAAAGAAAAATATTTCTCAACGGAAATCTGGAAAGAAATATTTTGTTGTGGAGATAACCCTTCTTAACAGAATTCTGATAAGAAATACTTCCTGGTGGAGATAACACTCTCTAACAGAATTCTGATAAGAAATATTTTGCTGTTGAGAAAACAATCCTTAACAGAATTCTGATAAGATATATATCCTCTTTAACAAAAGTTTGGTAAGAAATGTTTTCTTGGGGATATCACACTCCTTCACAGAATTCTGATAAAAAATACTTTCTGGTGGAGATGCCCCTAACAGAATTCTGATTAGAGATATTTTGCTGGGAAGACACCCTCCTAAACAGAATTCTGTTGAGAAATATTTTGATGATGAGATCACAATCCTTAACAGAATTCTGATAAGAAATATTTTGCTGTGGAGGTAATCCTTCTTAACAAAATTCAGATCGGATTTTTTCTTGTGGATATAACCCTTCTTAACAGAATTCTGGTAAGAAATATTTCCATATACTTCCAGAATTCTGACAAGAAATACTTTCCAGTGTAGATGTCACTAACAGAATTCTGATAAGAAATACTTTCCAGTGGAGATGTCACTAACAGAATTCTGATAAGAAATACTTTCCAGTGGAGATGTCACTAACAGAATTCTGATAAAAATTACTTTCCAGTGGAGATGTCACTAAACAGAATTCCGATAAGAAATACTTTCCAGTGGAGATGTCACTAACAGAATTCTGATAAGAGATGTTTTGCTGGAGAGACCACCCTCCTAAACAGAATTATTATAAAAAATATTTTGCTGTGGAGATTTCCCACCTTAACAGAATTCTGATAAGAAATACCTCCCGATGAAAATGATTCCAACCAAATTCTGAAAACTTTTATTTTGTTGGGGGAGACAGGACTCTTATAAGAAATATTTTCCTGTGGTGATCACTGGTTAACAAAATTCTGATAAGAAGGATTTTGCTGGTAAAGTTTATATTCTTTTGGAGAATGCATGCCTTACCTGAAATTCACTTGTGTAGTAAACATATACCAGGTAAAATTACTCTTCTTTTGTAGAAGGGATCAACTTTACACAATTCTGATAACATATATTTTCTCTTGGATAACAAATGGCTAGTTATAATTCTTAATTTTTATAATATGAAGTAACAATTGTAAGTAAACGATCACCTTAACAAAATTCTGCTATGAAATATGTTTTCTAAAAATTAAAATAAACAGAATTCAGTCAAGTCTTACACAAATATATTGTCACACAATTGAAACTAGCAGCTATTCATCGGATGTAATCCAGAATTTGATCACATGGAAATAATCAAATACAAATGGAAGCTGTTACCGGTGGTTTTTGTAAACATCACGTGGTTATTAATGGAATGTGAGATCCAGTGTACGGAGAAGGAATAATCAAAACTAGAACCTTTATTAGATGGAAAACTGGACGGCAACATGACGTAGACATTTAATTATCGCATTGTAGTGGCGTCATTAATATCTCATGAATATTTATGACCTCATGAATAAAAAATTGTCCACGATTTTGCTATATGTTAATAAGGCTAACTGACAGATAATTTTGTTTATGTTGTATCGCAGCTGAAAGAAAAAATATGCTGTAAGCTGCTAGAACATGTAGGAAAGTGCACTGTTGAATATGAGTAGTGTAGCCTAAGGACACTGAAATAGTAGATGATCAGCATATCTGTTCCGCATGAATGGAAAGAATATTTTGTTTTCCATCTCGTAAGGAAAAATCTCAGAGGAAGGTTTCGAAAGAAAATTTTGACCTCTCTGCCCCACCATCTAAAAGGAAAATGGTTTGTGGCCTAATTCTACCTCTGAGACAGTCCCGAAACATATAATTCTTGTGCGCAGCTATAGTTCGCAAAACAAAAAAAAAGTCAAGGAAAACATGAGGGATCGAATTTGTTTCCACTTTTCTATACATACTTATATTGTTGTAGTAGCAATTTAATGTGAAGTCAATATTTGAATAATACCTTTTCTCGATACTGTTTTAGCTTATCAACCCTGCCTTTGGATAGTTTCCAAGTCAAACAAAAAATTGCGGCTATCGGGCGGACTTTCGTCAACATTTGTTTCTTGACAATAACCATGATAACGCCAAAAGTTAATATAGGATTTAAATAAAACTTTTGAATATTTTTCCATATAAAGCAAATCAAAAATCTAATTGATTTTCAAGCAAAATTCGTTCAAGTTCAAGGTAACTGTCGCAAAATGCTTTAAAAATTTGTAAAAGTAAGAGTTTTTGGACGACCACTCGAAAATTTTACGTCCGACTTTAATTAAACTTAAGGATGTTGTTTAATATCAAACAATTGATATTTCTCGTCATCTTTTAGGAAAACATGTTCCAAGTCAAGTTCACAGTAACATAAAAAGCGTATGTATTTTTGTAAAAATAAGTTTTCTTGGCAATTACTCCAAAAGTTTATATCAGATTTAAATGAGATATCGGTATAGTACATTTGACTGCTATGAAAATAGGGAAAATAAATGATAAAAAATCAGGATCATCCTCAATTTCAGAAAGGTGTACACATTTCATTTTTATTTGTTAATACATAACTAGACTGAATTTACCACCAAAATCTGTCAAGTTATGAAAAATTTCTCCATTAGGTTTAATAGTAAAAATTGTTAATTACAAGCCAACTATCATGTAGGAGGCAATCAACAGCCAATGTATTCAGTTATTTACTACATGTATGATGTCACTTTTTCATTTACATTTAACCATAAAAGGAATTTGTTTACATCTGACACCTCTTAATTGATAGAAACACCTGTCCAGGTGAAAATCATTAGTTAATATGAAACCCAAGTTTAAAGGTACACTTGACCTTGCATTAAACACTACATCAACTTTCAATAGCAACCACATTCTAGCTGAAAATAGTTTTTTTAAATCGAGTTTTTCAAAGTTTCATAATGATGATATAGTATTCATTAAGATGTTTCTTGATGTATGCAAATTTATCTAAATAAAGTACAGTCATGTGACAATATTTTGAATATGAAAAGCCAGGTGAAAAGATTAGGCTTTTAAATTTTTGTGACTTACTCCTTGACTTTTATGATCAGAAAATTATCATTAAGTGCTATGGACAACTTTTTAATGTCTTGACTATTTTCGCTAAAATTTTCTATCCAGATATGTATTCATTAATACATATCATAATTGCAATCACATTGGAAGTCGAGTTGAAAATGTATTTTTTAAGAATTAATTTCCCCATAGTCACAGTGATCAAACGGACTATACATATCAAGAAAGTGAGAATCATGTTGATTTGATTTGGGGAAAATCCGTTAAGTTCAAGATCAGTAAAAAAACAAACCTTTTAGGATTTTGTTGAAATAAGGTTTCCGGTCGATAACTATGAAAGTTCACATCATATTAAAATGAAGATTTTGACTGTTGTGAAATATCAAGCAACGGAAAATCCTAGGCCTCTTTCTGTTCGGAAAAATACGTTCAAGGTCAATGTTACAATCCAAAAGAAAACTTTGTAAAATTGAGGTTTCTTGACAAGAACTTCAAACGTTAACATCACATTAAAGTATACTTTAGGATAGGTTTTATAGAAAATCAAATAAAACCTCATAATTTGAGGAACACAATTTAATTCAGAACATTTAACACCCATTTGAAATGAAATATTTTCTTTCAATTTTGAAAGCGAAATTCTTCCTTGACCTGTATCTTTAAAAAGTAGCGTTTACATTGCAACTTGGAACTCGGCTATATCACCCCCGATGACATTTTATTTTTCAGACGTTGATCTCAAATTGTACAAGTCCTTACTGTAGATACATGTAATATATACACCTGGAATAAAGTTAAGCACTCCGAAATATATAAAATCCGTATTCAAGTCCTGTATTTCTGAATGCAAAATATTTTGAAGGTTCATCTGAAGGATTTGTTGAAAATGGCCACCAAATTGGGTCGTGTTTTTTACTGATTACAGCAATAACTATTCCGTTTTCTGTAATTTTAATTGATAGCCGCACCTAGGTATGTTATGTTTAAAATCATTTTCACTGTAAAATAAAAACTTCTGTACCTGAAATGTGTGCTCCGTTTTTTCTCTGGTACCCGAATATATGTAAACAAGTTCAACCACAAGATTTTCGTGACATTTCCCCGAGTTTACTTTTCAATATTGTCACCTGTTATTACATGTAAACAAATAGGGACAATAGATGACCTCAAGGTGAAATGTGGACAATCTCAATGTTATACGGAAAAATTAATGAACTTTCCATATCTCCACTCTTTTCAAAAAAGCAAAGAAAAGAGACAGCAAAAACCAGATAATTTTCAACATATTTTCTCTGAAAAATTAATAGTAAAATAGTGAATCTATGTGCAGCTATTAGTTAAAATAAGCAATTTAGTACCGCCTTTTTTGTGCTCAGTATAAAATGCTGCCTGGTTTAAGTGTACATTTCAGGAAAGGTTAAGATGAACCTTAAGTAAGAATGGCATGAAGACGGATTTCAGATGCGCAGAGATGTCAAATTATTGGAATGAATTTCGTCGGATTCCTATATGGCGATCGGTAGACAGCTTGACTATCATTTCACAGTTATCAGCCGTTTGGTCGGAAACATGTTGTCACCCAGAATTTTAAGGACCTTCCTCGATCTGATCGACCATCTGTAACACCTAAACGTGAAGATAGGAGCCTTGGTATATTGGTCAGATGAAATCCGTTTGCAACAAGCACCTGTCTGAAAAGGGCAGGTCTTACCGGGTCGTAATCTGTCAAGCTGAAAGGTAAGAAATCGTTGATTTCCGCGGGACTGAAGTCCGACAATTGACGATCGCCATCGCAGGGAAAGGTGGGACTTTTGCAGAGCAAGACAAAACTGGAACCTTCAAACCTGGTGACGAAGAGAGTAGATTTTACCCCACATAACTAATGGTCGAACCTGTGATTGGAGTCATCGTAACGCAGCTTTCACTCTACAAAACATTTCCCAATAGTGTCATTTGGTGGGGGCTTAGTTGTGGTATAGAGCTGTCTACAGCATGATTGCAGGCTGAATTTGGTAACAATCAACGGCAACCTTACTGGCGATATGAAGACCAGGGACTTGCTAACTTGCACCGAGAATGGCGACATATAACAATCAACAAATCAGACATCTAACTGGCAGTATGCGGTGCAAGGTTGCAGCAGTCATCCAGGACAACGGTGAATACCCGATATTTAGTTTTTGATGAATAATTATCAATGTGTGGGTCATGATTAACATTTTGTAATATGATTTTACAATTCAAAAACATTTTGGAGCTTTCACTGACAATACTTATTAAAGATGTTGTCTTGTGCTCTATAATGCATAACGTCATTTGATAAACACAATAAGATTGAATTGTAATCAGTCACAAGAACGTCGAATCTTAATCACTTAAAAGACACGTAGGTGTTTAACTTTTTACCGGGTATATATGTTATATTGCAGCTATTAAACACTATTGAATTAATGCAATTTTGCGGTATTTTCTCAATAAACATTCGAACAACTTTCCCATGTGCAACCGGGGGAAGATAAAGGGCGATAATTAAATTGAAAGTTACTGGACTGAAATTCTGAATAGTTGACAATAATGAAAAAAATATTACAGCATTTAAATTGCAAACTCTTTTCCATAAAGACCGAAAAATGTCCTTCCGGATTTTCTCGTATAAGACAACCATCATCATATGATAAAAAAGCTTCGCATATAATGATTTGACCAAGTACTGCATATTCATGATACATGTGTTAAAATGTTAAATTCACTGAGAAAAATGAATGGTGTATCTACTGAACATAATGGTATATCTACTGAACATAGTTTTATCAACTGAACATAGGTTTATCTACTGAACATAGGTTTATCTACTGAACATAGGTATATCTACTGATCATAGGTTTATCTACTGAACATAGGTTTATCTACTGAGTATAGGTTTATCTACTGAACATAATGGTATATCTACTGAACATAGGTTTATCTACTGAACATAATGGTATATCTACCGAACATGATGGTATATCTACTGAACATAGGTTTATCTACTGATCATAGGTTTATCTACTGAACACATGTTTATCTACTGAACACATGTTTATCTACTGAACATAATGGTATATCTACTGAACATATACAATAATATTCAATAGAATTTGTCATAAGATAAATTGTAAAATAGCAGTGTTTCTGTTAACGCAAATCTCTGCATCATTATTGCATAAGCAACTGATTTGACTCCCCAAAATTGCTAATAACGGTAAGTAATATCATGAATAGGGTTGCACAAATCTGACGTGCAGATTGGTGTAGTAAACAAGCACGGCTACATTACTGAATGTCTTGTTTGGTTAACATTGTTTGCTAACATGACCATATATCAATTCATCTGACCTTCAAAACACAAGCCGAGGTGTCATGATTACCCTTAGGTAAGAAAAGGTCCAAAAATCACTGAATAGTAGATCTAGGTGCAGCTATCAGTTTAAATAAGCAATAAAGTACCGTCTTTTCTCTGCTCAGTATAAAATACTGCGTTGTTTAGGTGTCCATTTTATGAAAGGTTATTATGAACCTTAAACTTATTAGCATTATTTTAGCAGGAATATTGTAATTCTAAATGGGGTCTAGCCTGTTCCCCAGTCCCATGATGCACTGCGCTTCTGAGAAGCGCAGTGCATCATGGTAGTGGGGAACAGGCTAAAATTGGGTCCTGAAAACATAACAGCATTTACACATGATAAAATCTCCAACCAACTTATGACTTGAACGCGCTATGACTTCTCAA